>SJYX01015328.1:0-22765 GCA_006410675.1 Oreotragus oreotragus | reverse complement strand
GCAACCCACTCCAGTACTTTTGCCTGGAGAATCCCATGGACTGAGGAGCCTGGTGGGCTGCAGAGTCAGACACGACTAAAGCGACTTAGCACACAGACTACATAGAAGTCATTATTAATTTTTCATTACATTATTTTCCCAATAATCATTTTTGTTACCATTTTTTTTAGCCACCAGGGTGGCATGTGGGATCTTAGTTCCCCAACCAGGGGTTGAACCCACAGCTTCTGCACTGGAAGCATGGAGTCTGAACCACGCGACTGCCAGGGAAGCCCCAGCAGCTTAGGAATATTTCTAAAGGGTGAGGAGTGGTTAGCCATATGTTTCCTCATTGGCAAAATTACAAGTATGCTTTTAGGAGATAATAATAACTCAGAAAATGAATACCATGTATTTTATTTGTACAATTTCCTCATCTGAAAATTCAATTTGCCTTCTTTTTCAAATCTATCAGCATCATTAAACATCTTTAAAAGATGAATGCTTGGCCTGGATCCTTTATCTACAAAAACCATGAATACAAGATCAGAATCACTTACCAGGAGGGCAAACCTTTTCACATTCATCCTGCGAATTAAATCTGTTTTCGTTTCCACCGCAGCCTCCATACCAGAATCTGGCGCAGTTTTCAGTTACGGAATCATAGTACCACTTTAATACAAACTCTCTGCAAGTTCCGCCGTCCTTTGGCAACTTACATATATCTTGAGGAACAAGATGGGGAAAGAGGATTAATGCGGATGTGTAAGTGACTCTGCTCCTCGCACGAGGAACTGAAGGTCTAATCCCAGTGCTGTCAGAGAAAGAAAGCAGAAGCGTTTACAGAAGGAAAAATTCCTTTACCCCCCCCAGAGCCTCGACCTCTTTACTGTCAGGGGGACATAATAATCACCTACAGCTTCGAGAGTAATAAATACAATCCTATCAATAAGAGGGCTTCACAGACTGCACTTGGAATCTCAAATGTTGGCAACTATTATCGAATGATTTCAAATGAAATGAATTTGTTTTCCCATTTCCAGTCACTGAGTCAGTCAGTCTACAGTCCTTTCAATGCTCAACCCCCAGAGAAGCAACCTAAATTTTAAAACCTTGGAGTTTTCTACTCCTTGGCAAAAATAGCAATTATATTTTGTCAGAACATTATTCAAAAACAAGACTCTCCATTTCACTACAAGCCAAGTTGATGAAAAACAAGTCAAAGTGGGAAAAGAAAATCCTTTATGAGTCTGTGCGTATATGCATACAAGTGTGTGTATGTAGCTACTAACTTTGTGACCAGCCAAAGTTAATAGGCCAAAAGAAGTGCTAACACTGATGTAAAACTCACGACAGTGAAAATGTCACCTAGGAAAGCTATTCTGAAGACAGAGAAGCATTCTTTTGCCAGTTAAGGAAGTCTTTTATGTTTTGAATGCATTTTAAATGCATGTTTCTGGTACAGCCCAGCTGCAGAGTGAAAGCTACATTTTCCACCATGCCTGGAGAGAAAAGTCTACAGTTCACACACAGTAAAACTTCTGTTTACAGAGTTTTTTTGGCAAACTCTAGATTGGGCTGGGAGAAAGACGCATTAATATTAATAGCAACTGTTATCTGAAAATTTGAAAAGCGTAAAACAAAGTCCCTGGAGTGGACAGCGCTACTTGTTTATGTAACCAACATGTGTGAATCACTGCTCCCCCCTCCACACACACACACACACACACACACACAACACAACACACACCAGGCTCACATCTCCGGGGGCCTTCTCCCCAGCTGCAGGGGTAGCAGGGGTGGTGGGCTTCTGCAAATGCTGGTTGATACCAAGGAGTTAAAGGAAAGACCTGAGTCTTCAGGCAGAAAACCAAAGCTTGGGTCCGCCAAAATGGGCCAGACTTACAGGCACAAGATTGAAGCTCAGAATTGGTCTAAGACACTGTCCGGTGACTTTGGGGAGGCTGTCACCCCTGCAGGAGGAAGGTGGCCCCACAGTTACAGCATCTCTGAGTTGCAGACTTTTCAGAGGCCCAGAAGGCCAGCAACGCTACCCAGAGCTTTTTGAAGACCTGAGGAGGCCAGGATAAAGGGATGACAACTCACAAAACCAATGTTCCTCCTCTTATAAGTGCCAGCACTGGGGGAGAAGGCCTGGTTTTAGGGAAAGAGGGGACTGAGCAAAGTAAGACCATTCAGCCACAAACACACATCCCTTGTTTAGCAGTGGGTCCCATTAGTGTGGGGACCTGGGCAAATGGTCACCTCGTCCCCTCCTCTTTCTTCCCTACAGCATCCCCCAGGGCCCAGGTTGGTTCCACGTTGTTTATTCAAAGTGCATTCCCGTCCTGGCCAACTGTGTTTAGCTCTTTAGGTCCTACTCCACTGTGCTCTTCTGAAGCAGACAAAAGTCTTCCCAGATCCGAGGGTGCCCAGCCTGCAGGCAGCCCTGCAGTAGGACAGTGCTCCCTGGCCCACTGGCTTTCCCAGTGTTCTTTGATCTTCACCTTTGCTCTCCAGCACTAAACCACAGCTCTTGCATTCTACATCCTTTATTCCAGCAGGAGTCGCTGCCAAGACCTGTAAGGTTTACTAATGAAATATCAGGACACGACCACTCTGGACACACAGACACTTGAAGAACCAAGAGAAAAAATTAACATGGGCCTCAGTAGTGTCCAAAAACAAAATCTTGGGATTCTCCATTTTTTTAAATTAAATTGTACTGGAGCACAGCTGCTTTGCAATGTTGCATTAGTTTCTACTGCACAGCAGAGTGAGTTCATTGTAGTATACACATTTGTTGCATCTGACTCTTTTGCAACCCCACGGACATGTTGCCTCCCAGGGTGCTCTGTCCACGGGATTTCTGGGCAAGTATACTGGAGTGGGTAGCCCTTTCCTTCTCTAGGGGATCTTCCCCGCCCAGAGATCAAACCCTGAAAAGTATGAAAGTGAAAGTCACTCAGTCGTGTCCGACTCTTTGTGACCCCATAGAATATACAGTCCACGGGATTCTCCAGGCCAGAATACTGGAGTGGGTAGCCTTTCCTTTCTCCAGGGGATCTTCCCAACCCAGGGATTGAACCCGGGTCTCCGGCCTTGCAGGCGGATCCTTTACCATGTGAGCCACCAGGGAAGCCACAGATTACATGTATCTCCTCTTTTTAAAATTTCCTTCCCATTTAGGTCACCACAGAGCATGGAGTGGAGTTCCATAGTAGGTTCTGAGCTATACAGTAGGTTCTCAAGCATCAAAATGGGAGGGTTTATGTTCTAACATTTTTCTGTATGTTCTGAATTCTTCACAATGAGTATCTATTGTTTTATTACTAGAAAAAGGTATCTAAAACTGAAAACATGTTAAATTGGAAATTCTTATCTTTTATTAGTTGAGATTTCTACAGTGTCTAAAAGTAGCATTTTTAAAGGCATCATCTTTGACATTTTCCAAGCCAGCAATTTATCAATATTTACGTACTTTCTTAAGAAAAATTGTGGGGGCTAAGAGGAGTGGAAAGTGTTTATGGTGCAGGCATAAATATGTGCAGTTGTGTTCCTTATTAGTTTAATGGCTTCAAAACAAGAAGGTTTAATTGCCTTCGGACCAGACATTGTTGACATGACGTAAAGCGCTTCCAAATCTATGAAGCACATACAACTGGCGGGAATGAATAAAACTTTCCCATGTCTATATTTTGAGTACTGACTCAGAATTATCAATGAAATATTTTCTGCATTTTTGACTTTATTTTAAATGTAGTTGTAGCTTTAATGTAGTTTCAGGTCTTGACCAATAGAGTTTCATTTCATAAGACATTTATGCTTCACAGTAAAAAAAAAAATGCCAAATGCCCTTGGGGACCCCTCATAATTCAAACATGGTAGCTGACTTAGCTACCTTCTCATGCAGCAGTAAACACACTGCCTTGAAGATGGCTATGTCTCTTCAACCAAGGAGAGAAAGTGTTTGTAGCTATTTAATGCACCTCAACTTGTGGGGTTAAGTTAGTTCTTTAAATTATTATCAACATAAAGTCATGCATTTTCCACATCACATCATTTTATGGCAGCCAACGCTATATATTCATGGTGGAACACACAAATACTGGATTTCATCAAATCTAAGGTACCTTAATTTTATGATGATTATTGTTTTATATTCCACTAAGTAAGAGAAAATGCTGCCAATAAGACACAACATGTCATCAACTTCAAGTCACATTTCCGTTTTGGAAGTACTACAGTGGGGAAATTTGTGCATCTTAGAATCAATAAAGTAAGCAAAACACTGGTGAACTTACTTCCTTCTGAGCTGTGTAACTGACCCAGAAATGCCTGCTCAGACAAAACATGGTCATTTCGACAGACTGCTGATTTCTAGAGCAGCTAAAATGAATGCTATAGATTTTGTTAGTGATTTGACTCTCTTTTGCACTGAAACATCTCTTCATACATAGGTAGGTCGATAATTAAGGATTCATTCTATAATACTAAATTTTCTGAGGTCTTTTTTTTTTTTTTTGCTGTTTGAAACCTTCCGAGTCTTTGCTTTACTAATCATATGCATATAAAATATCTCTCCAAGGCTTCTGCAGCCAAAAATAAGAGGGGGAGAGAGATGGTGACAGAAACCTAATACAAATGACAGCGTCCTCAAAACCAGCGGGAGCAGAACACGCTGCAAAAAATGCCTAGCACAGTCTGTGCTTTTTTTAAGATCGTGATAATCACTGAAAGATTCATTTAATTGCTACTAAATGCTATTTTCAGGCAGCAAACGCATCCCAGAAAAGTGGGTGTGTTTCTTTTAGATGCTGAGAAAAGCAAAAAGTGGGCAGGGATTTTTTTTTCTTTTCACAGGGCTTGTTATATTTGGTTGAGAAAAAAAAAGTATTACCCATTTAAAATGGAATCATGGGGCTCCCCTGGTGGTCCAGTGGTTAAGAATCTGCCTGCCAGTCAAGAGGCCCTGGGTTCAATCCCCAGTCGGTGAAAGCTGCACACCCCATGGAGCAACCCCAACTCCTGAAGGCCACACACCCAGGGCCTGTGCTCCGCAACAAGTGAAGCCACCGCAGTGAGCAGCCCACACATCACAAGGAAGAACAGACCCCCACGTGCTGCAACGAGAGAAGCCACGCGTGGCAACGAAGACCCAGCACAGCCACAACTGATAAACAGACACGCCTTCAATAAAATGCAATGGAATGGGATTGTGTCGTACTGCAAAGCCTGGAATCCTCCACGTTAGTGATGATGCTATCGCTCTGCTGCTGCAGCCAGCCTTCGTCTCACACTGATGCCTTACCCACATTCCACCTCACACTGATGCCACACCTCACACTCCCTGCAAAACAGGGCCAGGCCTCATTAGGGGAGACAAAGAATCCTTTCGCTAGGGTGTCCTCGTGTTCTGGGCCTGTGTCACACTTCTGGTAAAGAAGTCATCTATTAAATGTGAATTTCCAAAACGACGAACAGTTACAAACGCCAACGAAAACTCGGGTATTAGTACTGTCCAGTCCTCCTCCCCGTCACTGGATGCCATGGATCAGAGACTTGTTCATTTCACAGGATTTTGGCCCACAGATTCCTGCACGGATTCAAACATGGGTCACCATGTTCCCCAAACCCAGAGTGGCTAACTATGACAAAATTCAGTTCCCAAAGACAGAATCAAAACCTAGTAAATCTTTTATTCATGAGGTAAAAAAGGCTCCCACAC
Organism: Oreotragus oreotragus; assembly: GCA_006410675.1. NCBI lineage: Eukaryota > Metazoa > Chordata > Mammalia > Artiodactyla > Bovidae > Oreotragus > Oreotragus oreotragus. The sequence goes on along the minus strand of SJYX01015328.1, from coordinate 17,058 downwards.
ATAAAAACGTGTCTAGCATTCACTACACAAGAAAGGGCCACATCTCTGCAAGCACAAGCCACGCTTCTAGTGAACTGATGCTGCAAAAAACAAAAAGATCAAACTGTATTCATGTTCACATAATAACGCCAGCTTTAAAAATGACACCTGCCTAGATTGTCTAGAAAATACAGGTTTGCAGAAAGAATGCATACTGTGGCAACTGATATTTAGATGTGAAATATACATACAACTAGGGAGGAGAATATAGTTACTGTACTTGTAAAGTTACTTATAAACGATTTGTTGTTACTCCTTTTTCCTTTCTGCCAAAACATGAATATTGTTAAAATGTTTTACCCCCTGGGGAAATTTCGAAAATGCCTTAATTGTATGGGAGAGAGGGAAGGGAGGCATTGGGAGGGAGGAAAGCAAGCTTCCATCTCCTGATCTGTTTATGTATTTTAAATTTATACATTCTAAAGTAAATACCCAATTAATTCAATTCAAGAAGAGCTTTCAAGACAGGGTATGTGTATGTGCGTGTAACGCCATATGTTCACGAGCAAATGTTTACTAAGTGACTTCTCCAGGCACAGCACTGTTTTGTTACTTGTGGGCTAGAGATCAGTTGTGCAGAAGCTTGTTAAGAAGAGCAAGTAATTTATACTTTCAGACTGACTTGAATCACTGGGGGAAAATAGACATACATGTGTGCGCGCATACACACACACGTGAAACAGCATGCAGGTCCTGGGGCTGAGGATTCTGTACAGGTCAGAAGGAAGGAGAAAGGTTCTGGGTTCATACAAATCTAACTACCAGTCGTCACCTTGAGAGACACACAACCCCTGGGTTTAACATCTCTTTTTTCTCTGCCACATGAAGAGACGAGACCTAAGCGTTGAAGGTGTGGGTTGAGAATACCTTCCTACTTCTGAATCTGTGACTCAGTCTTAAAAAACAAGACAACCCAGCAAGATGCCTGTTTAAAGATTGTGTTGTTTATATTAACTCAACACTGTTTATATATTCTTGTCCCTTCTGGACCACACATAAGGAGACCAAACACAACCCCAAATCTCACTGTGCAATTTATTCCCAATTATTTTCTCTGAACAAAGCATCAAATTTGCCAGAAGTTTCACATTCCCCACACTCTATGAGGGGTGAAGTTACCAACAAGTGGCGACCATGTGCACAGATCTCAGGGAGTCTGAAGTCAGAATGTCATCAGTCCTGGCCCCTATCTTTGGTGAGATACTAGTGGGTCCCTTATGGTCTCTCTGAGCTCAAGCACCATGTTGGGTGGCCTAGGGGCTGCAGAGAACCCCCAGAGCAGAGACAAAAGCTGATCCGTGGCCCCTTGATTATGAGCCGAAATCAAAGGGGTTGGAAAAAGTCTAATTTGAAAAGATACACGCACCTCAGTGTTCACGGCAGCACTATTTACAATAGCCAGGACATGGAAGCGACCTAAGTGTCCATCAGCAGAGAAACGGATAAAGACGTGGTGTATGTGCACAACGCAACGCGACTCAGCCACAAAAAAAAATGAGAGAAGCCCATTGCAGCAGCAGGGATGGGCCCAGAGATGGTCTTACTGAGTGAATGAAGCCAGAGAAACACCGTGTGATACCATTACATGTGGAGGCTAAACTACGACACAAAGGAACTTACCAAACAGAAACAGCCTCACAGACAAAGGAAAGAAGCCTACGAACCCGAGGGGCATCACAGGGGAGAGGAGGCCAGGGAGGAGAGGTAGGTTAGCAGTGTGAGGCTAGCGGATCCAAACTACTACACATAGACAAGTAAGACCCTTCTGCTTAGCACAGGAACTATATTCAGTATCATATAATAACCCATATGAAAAAGAATATATATGACCATCAGAGTCACTTTGCTGTACAGCAGAAGCTAACAGAACATTGTAAACTGTAATTCAACTATACTTCAGTAGCTCCGAATACATAGACTTCAATAATATATTCCAAAAGAGAAAGAAAAAACAGAGGCACTGAGACTTCCGTTTCCTTCTACATCTCAAACCATCATGCCACATCCTTACTGAATCACCCAATGTAGCATGAGTTTCTGAATTATTCCCATACATTTATATCAGGAAAGAACTTGGAAAGCCCAGAGAAGCCTGAAAAACACCTGGCTCTCTGATGCTGAGAAAGATTGAGGGCGGGAGGAGAAAGGGCGGCAGAGGATGAGGTGGTTGGATGGCATCACCGGCTCGATGGACACGTTTGCGCAAACTCCGGGGGACAGTGGAGACAGAGGGGCCTGGCGTGCTTCTGTTCCTGGGGTTGCAGAGAGTCGGACAGGACTTAGCAGCTGAATAATAACCTCTATCACAGACCAATTCCTAAACTTGTTTCCAAATATAAACTATTTTGAAANGAATGAGAGAAGCCCATTGCAGCAGCAGGGATGGGCCCAGAGATGGTCTTACTGAGTGAATGAAGCCAGAGAAACACCGTGTGATACCATTACATGTGGAGGCTAAACTACGACACAAAGGAACTTACCAAACAGAAACAGCCTCACAGACAAAGGAAAGAAGCCTACGAACCCGAGGGGCATCACAGGGGAGAGGAGGCCAGGGAGGAGAGGTAGGTTAGCAGTGTGAGGCTAGCGGATCCAAACTACTACACATAGACAAGTAAGACCCTTCTGCTTAGCACAGGAACTATATTCAGTATCATATAATAACCCATATGAAAAAGAATATATATGTACATCAGAGTCACTTTGCTGTACAGCAGAAGCTAACAGAACATTGTAAACTGTAATTCAACTATACTTCAGTAGCTCCGAATACATAGACTTCAATAATATATTCCAAAAGAGAAAGAAAAAACAGAGGCACTGAGACTTCCGTTTCCTTCTACATCTCAAACCATCATGCCACATCCTTACTGAATCACCCAATGTAGCATGAGTTTCTGAATTATTCCCATACATTTATATCAGGAAAGAACTTGGAAAGCCCAGAGAAGCCTGAAAAACACCTGGCTCTCTGATGCTGAGAAAGATTGAGGGCGGGAGGAGAAAGGGCGGCAGAGGATGAGGTGGTTGGATGGCATCACCGGCTCGATGGACACGTTTGCGCAAACTCCGGGGGACAGTGGAGACAGAGGGGCCTGGCGTGCTTCTGTTCCTGGGGTTGCAGAGAGTCGGACAGGACTTAGCAGCTGAATAATAACCTCTATCACAGACCAATTCCTAAACTTGTTTCCAAATATAAACTATTTTGAAATGTTTTGCAATTTTATAAGTAGCTGGTTTGTTGACCCTTATCAAATGTCTATGTATGGAATAGTTTCATAATTCCTGTATTGACTTTATTATCTTCTCTGTAATTACTCCTTATGTCAAAAGTCATTATGGGTTATGGCTGAATTAAGAGATGATAGATAAATGTGAAAATACAGATGTAGACGTATCCACGTGTATACATGGACGGGGGAAAGTCCCGTATTCAATGGAATAAAATACTATTCTAGTAACTGACAAGACTCCTCTAGAAACAACTAAAAGAACCAAGTCCTTATTTCCAAGCAGGCCCAAAGAGATGGAGGTGTGGAGGAGGAAACCACCCAGTTTCATTTAAACGCAGGTGAGCTAGGATACAGACTCTACAAAAAGGGTGAGGGGGAGAAACAAGGATCATTTTAAAACTTGCAATGGAAAGAGCAAAATGGGGAATCCTCACAGCTCAAAAACTGCGCATGCCGCTGCTTCTGACGATACAGGACAAAGTGGGAAAGCACAGCTGTTTTTACATCGAGGATCTACAAAAGCGGCTCAGCACCCAAGAAATGCCTTTCCCCCTAATTCATAACAGAAACAAACTCTGTAAAAAATACACCTTCCTCCTCCTGACTGGGGCCAATAGGTTGTTGTTCAGTGGCTACATCCTGTCCAGCTCTTTGCGACCCCATGGACTGCAGCACGCCAGGCTTCCCTGTCCTTCACCATCTCCCAGAGTTTGCTCAGATTCATGTCCATTGAGTCAGTGAGGCTATCTAACCATCTCATCCTCTGGAGCCAACATATTAATTTCAAAACTAACAAACTGTCCCCATAATTAGTGGAAACCCTTTGCTTTGGGGTCTATAAACCAATAAGATATCTAAATCCCATGGAATTTTGACTGTGGAATTAATACCAATATCTTTGGCAGAATACTCTTAAGCAAAGCATATTGGCCATTTCAATAACCGTTTCCCACAGATGAACAATCACAGCTCACGTTCCCCTGGAGGAGAGGTTATGGGTCGCCCAGAGTTCCACTGCCCAGAACAAAAACAAGAAACAGCTGTCACTTCCAGAAACACATCTAACTTGTCACAGATTTCACATAGAGCATGCACGTGCTTGGCTCAGGCCCAAGAGAAGGGCAGGCTAGATTAAGCCAGGGTATATGCCGAGGGAACCGAAACCAGAGCAGTGATCCCGTGGGTCACTTCCAAACCCGCGAATTTCATGGATTCCAAACTGAGCTGTCTCGTGTTCTTCCGAGTGGTTTCTTATTAAATTAAATCACTGCATGGATGAAACCCTATGCCGTGCTGCATAACAGATCACAGATAAACTCAAGTCCCAAGATGAGGCACCGGGGACATGACTAAGGGACTCACGAGTACCCGGTTATAGTGCCCCAAAGCCGCCCTCGGTCAGCTTTTTCTAAGAACCTCAGGACAGGCAAGGTAAGTGACCATGTGGAACTTGGAATATGGAAGTTTAGACCAGGATGGACCACACAGAGCCACTTTGGAACATTCTCCATACAAGTTACTCCTGGTCTGAGAATTAGAACCCCAGCGGATTAAACTGTTTGGAAGAATTCTTTCTTTTTTTTAAACAGTATAATTTACTGAACTTTCTCCTTTTAAGCATGAATGGGCCGTGGAGTTCTGCTTTTAGCTCTGCTTTTGTTTTTAATGTTTGGCCTCACCACACAGCACGTGGGATCTTAGCTTCCCAGCCAGGGATCAGACTCATGCCCCCTTCTGTGGAAAGATGGAGTCTTAGCCACTGGACCCACCAGCGTAGACCCAAGAATGCTTCCTCAGCGCTGCAACGCACCTAAGATTTTCAACGGCTCACCTGCTTTACTCCCAGCCAACCGGTCTGCGCTCACCACTAGATTGATGGTTGCACTAGAGGGTGATCGTTCTGTTTGGGGAGGTGGAAGCTGAACTTTCTCTGAAAAAGAAAAAGATTCACCCCTAGTAAGTAATCTGGAAAAGTAAGAGACTGAGGCAGGCTTGCTTTTCTGGATCATGTCTTAGATAAGGACAGCTCCCTGAGACAGAGCCCCGAGAAGTCTCTACACACGCGACTCCTGTCTGCTGTCTGCACGTCTGATTCATCTCATCAAGCAAACGNGTAAGTAATCTGGAAAAGTAAGAGACTGAGGCAGGCTTGCTTTTCTGGATCATGTCTTAGATAAGGACAGGTCCCTGAGACAGAGCCCCGAGAAGTCTCTACACAGGCGACTCCTGTCTGCTGTCTGCACGTCTGATTCATCTCATCAAGCAAACAGAGAGCCTCTGAACTTGGGACAGGTCCTCACAGTTTCCACATAACTTCTGCTGTTTCCGTCCTAGGAAACAGAGCTCTGGGGCTGAATGGTCTTCGGACTCACATCTTTCTGCGTTGCATGGTAACAGATGAGAACTGCCCATCCTCACTCATAGTTCCTTGATGTGAATGACACTGGCCCAGGAGAAAAGAGTGGGAGCCTCCCCCTCCACATCCCAGGGGCAGCAGGGGTGGAGAGGAGCCGGGGCTAAGGGAGGGGTGTCCAGGAGAACTTGGGGGTGGGGCACTGTCCTGAACAGAGACCGGGAAAGCACGCACGGGCAAACCCCGGGGCAGCGCGGGCACCACGGGGCCCACACAGCAGAGGGCAGAGCAGGACACCCTGGGCCCAGGGGAGGGGCACGCCGGTGCCCTCTCTGCAGCTGTCTCTTATACACATAGGGGGTGGGGCACTGTCCTGAACAGAGACCGGGAAAGCACGCACGGGCAAACCCCGGGGCAGCGCGGGCACCACGGGGCCCACACAGCAGAGGGCAGAGCAGGACACCCTGGGCCCAGGGGAGGGGCACGCCGGTGCCCTCTCTGCAGGGCTGCAGACGTCCCGCGGGGCTGGGACGGTGCAGCTCCAAGGGCTCCCTGGTTACTCCCTGTGGCGCGCGACTCGGGGTGTTTTCCGTTCACTGAACACAGAAACGTGCTTCTGACGCTCAGGCACGCAGGGTGGCTGAGACCCAGCCAGGTTCCGCGGGCTTATTTCTTCCTCCCTGGGAAGTGGCTACACTCGGGCCCCGTGGATCAGGTTCCCTCCATCAAGTAGCCCAGGACCCCAAAGGTAGGGTAATAGTTCACAAGGAACCCGGTTTCTGTTCCGTTAATTCACCGAGTTCAGTACAGGCAGGATGCGCAGGATCTCACTGTGACCTTGCTGCCGTTTTTCAGGACAAGGTCTAGTGCCTGGGGATTGCCCCCTGACCACCCCGTTTGATATCCTGTGCAGAGAGGGGTACCGACTGTGCTTAAGGCAACCGCACACTTACTCGTGCTGAAGCTGCCCTGGTAGATGGCCCTGACCTGGGACCCCAGGGAGCAGGTCACCGTGACGTGGTAAGCCTGCCCAGGGAGCAGGCCCCCGATGACGCGGCCTGTGACGGTGAGGTTCTGCTTCAGGACCACGGCCTGGTCGTGGGCCGAGGTGACGGTGAGGTTGTATAGGTAAGGGCTGGGCGGCTCGGGCCTCTCCCAGTGCAGCTTGGCGCTGTTCTCTGTGACCTCGGACACGTGGACCTCGCGAGGTGCCTTCGCTGTGGAACAGAGAGTATAGGGAGCATGAGATACAATCTGCAGCCCTGGGGGCTTCCCTGCTAGCGCAGTGCATAAGAATCTGCCCATCAGTGCGAGAGACACAGGTTCGATCCCTGGCCCAGGAAGGTCCCACACGCTGAGGGGCTGCTTAACTGGTGTGTCGCAGTTTCTGGAGGCCGCGCACCTAGCGCCCACACTCTGCTCAAGAGAAGCCGCGGCACTAAGAACCCTGAACCCATAACCCAAGGGGGGCCCTGCTCACTGCACCTAGATAACAGCCCTGGCATCAGCGCAGACCCAGCGCAGACAAAGTCAAACAGACACACAATTTTTACAATGATCTTCACCAAAAAAAACTTTAAAAAATTAATTGATAAAAAGTAAAACCCTAAATGACTGTAACACATAGGCCAGAGAGGAAATCTGAAAGACATGTACCAGTAGACAGCTGATCTGAAGCTTAGGGGAGGCAGAGGAATAATTTCTCATTTAAGCTCCTGAGAAAGACTGATGTTGTAACTACCAGCATATGCGAAATGTGAAATTCACAGTAATCAAAAAATCTCATCATTCATCCACCAGGTATAACACCACCTTTTTTTTTCTTTTTTTCTGTTGAAAATCGAATTAAGAAGATACTTTGAAAATGCACAGTCCAGAGTGCTTAATCTAAAATCTTCAAGACAGAATAAGCCCCATAATTAATAGTCTATTAAATACACATCATGGAACTTCAGGGCATGACCTGAAATTCTTTGAAGGAATCCCTGCTCTCTCTCTGTTCATAAAGTGAAGACAATGCCCACTTTTTCAGGAGCACATACATCCTGCCTTCACTTTTCAACTCAGTTTGTGACTCCAAAGGAACTTCTAAGTATCTTCTTTGAGGGAAAAATAAAACAACACAGTCTGAGTCCCATGAAGCCCGCCTGCCCCTGATAATCTAATCCAGCCTGGAATGTACTCTTCCTCAGGGCAGTACCAGCATGCAGTCCAGCCTGCGGGGACAGATGGATGGTCTGGCTCTAACTTTCCTCTTTGCTAAACAAAATGCCCCAAGGTAACCAGAGCGCAAAGCCTGGGCTTCCTTTCTGTGGGTATGAGCTTCACAGTGGGGACAAGGCTTGTAACTCAAACCTCCATCCAGAACTTTGGGGGTTATAGTCTGAGGGAGGGAGGTCTAGTTCCAGAACTAAAGCCTAGAAACATCTTTCTCACTGCCTAAGAGCTGACAATGGCACCCCACTCCAGTACTCTTGCCTGGAAAATCCTATGGACGGAGGAGCCTGGTAGGCTGCAGTCCATGGGGTCGCTAAGAGTCAGATACGACTGAATGACTACACTTTCTCTTTTCACTTTCATGCATGTATCGGAGAAGGAAATGGCAACCCACTCCAGTGTTCTTGCCTGGAGAATCCCAGGGACGGAGGAGCCTGGTGGGCTGCCGTCTATAGGGTCGCACAGAGTCGGACACGACTGAAGTGACTTAGCAGCAGTAGCAGCAGCAAGAGCTAACAGGCTTTATCCTTCTCTCAGTCCCTCAGCGAGGTCGAAAACTCTACATCGGCTTAGAACTTCTCCCTTTAGCCTAAGACAACCGCATCTCCAGCTGGGGTGGGGGCTGGCCACATACTAAACCCCAGAGAGAATGGGTCACTCCCGAGCTCCCCTGGTGCAGGCTTGGGGTTGGAGTGGTGAGCGTGCGAGAACAGGCAGCAAAGACAGGGGGATTTATTTCACTTGCTCTTTGCATGGAACTCATCAGCCTTGCAGGGTGTGTGGCAGGGGAGAGAAAGATTGCTTTTGAATACAAAAAATAAGCGATGTTCTTATGATCTGATCCATGCTCAGATCAGCACCTTTCAAGATCTTGCATCTAGATGTCAGATCCCAGATCAAGGACTGTGTCTGCTCTGCTTTGTAACAGGCTCTGGGGACAAGCCCTGGACACAATAAATGAGAACAGCGCGAGCTGGCAGCTTTCTTACCTGAGGGCTTAGCAGTGGCGGGCCTGCTGGCAGCCAGTTTGGCTGCCTGGGGCCTGGGAGCCTCGGACCTCGTGGACGTGGATCTGGCAGCAGCGGGGGCTCTGGCAGGGCCAGGTTTGGCTGCTGCAGGCTTCGCGGCCGCTGCAGGTCTGGTTGTGTCTGTCTTTGCAGCCTCAGGCCTGGCAGCCACAGGTTTGGTGGCCTCAGTCTTGGTGGCCGTGGGTTTTGCAGCCTCAGCCTTGGTGACCGCAGGTTTGGCAGCTTCAGTCTTGGCGGCCACGGGCTTGGCAGTGTCAGGCATGGTGGCCTCTGTCTTGCCGGCCACAGGTTTGGTGGCCTCGGTCTTGGCAGCCGCGGGCTTGGCGCTGTCAGTCTTGGTGGCCACGGGCTTGGCACTGTCAGCTACAGCCACAGGTTTGGCAGCTTCAGTCTTGATGGCCTCAGTCTTGGCGGCCACGGGCTTGGCAGTGTCAGGCATGGTGGCCTCTGTCTTGCCGGCCACAGGTTTGGTGGCCTCAGTCTTGGCAGCCGCGGGCTTGGCGCTGTCAGTCTTGGTGGCCACGGGCTTGGCACTGTCAGCTACAGCCACAGGTTTGGCAGCTTCAGTCTTGATGGCCTCAGTCTTGGCGGCCACGGGCTTGGCAGTGTCAGGCATGGTGGCCTCTGTCTTGCCGGCCACAGGTTTGGTGGCCTCAGTCTTGGCAGCCGCGGGCTTGGCGCTGTCAGTCTTGGTGGCCACGGGCTTGGCACTGTCAGCTACAGCCACAGGTTTGGCAGCTTCAGTCTTGATGGCCTCAGTCTTGGCGGCCACGGGCTTGGCAGTGTCAGGCATGGTGGCCTCTGTCTTGCCGGCCACAGGTTTGGTGGCCTCAGTCTTGGCAGCCGCGGGCTTGGCGCTGTCAGTCTTGGTGGCCACGGGCTTGGCACTGTCAGCTACAGCCACAGGTTTGGCAGCTTCAGTCTTGATGGCCTCAGTCTTGGCGGCCACGGGCTTGGCAGTGTCAGGCATGGTGGCCTCTGTCTTGCCGGCCACAGGTTTGGTGGCCTCAGTCTTGGCAGCCGCGGGCTTGGCGCTGTCAGTCTTGGTGGCCACGGGCTTGGCACTGTCAGCTACAGCCACAGGTTTGGCAGCTTCAGTCTTGATGGCCTCAGTCTTGGCGGCCACGGGCTTGGCAGTGTCAGGCATGGTGGCCTCTGTCTTGCCGGCCACAGGTTTGGTGGCCTCAGTCTTGGCAGCCGCGGGCCTGGCGCTGTCAGTCTTGGTGGCCACGGCTCTCCCAGCCGCGGGTCTCTCCCCCACAGGTCTCACGGCAGCTGGCTTTGGGGCTGGCAGGTTCACCACTGTTACTGGCTTGGTGGTGGTGATCACCGGCTTGGTGGTGGTCACCAGTTTGGACGTAGGACTTGAAGTAATGTTATTGGGAACATTTCTGTTAAAATATATTGAATGTTATTTTGACTGGTACATATTTCCTCCTGCCATTTAAAACAAAGACATAATTCCATGTGCCATGTAAAATTTGCTTTCTCAGCAAAACACATGCAGTAGTTTATATATATTACATATAATATTACACATACTAAATGTGTCCTTTTAGGATCTGTGCCACAGGAAAGACACTTAGCAGCATATAAAAAACAGAATCATTAAAAGTGAGACTTCAGTTGTACTATAAATATACTTGTCATCGTATTTCCAATTTATAAAGTAAAACCAGGGAGAGAGTAAAGAAACAAAAATAAATATTGTCATTATAATAACACTTATGAATAATGAATAATAAGATACAATAGTATTTAAATAATACTCTAAATTCCAGGAGATAGTGGAGCACAGAGAAGCCTGGCATGCTACAATCCATAGGGTCAGAAAGAGTTAGACATGACTTAGCAACCGAACAACAACAAACTGATTATAAAAGCTGACCAACTGGAAAACACACCCCAAACTAAGATTATTTAACAGCTACTCTCATTGGAAGAAGGCATCCACCCAACAAGATGCTGTGTTGAACTGGAAACTAAGAAGTCGACATATAAGTTCAGTCCCAGTGCTCACTGCGCAGTTTTGTTTGTACTAATTTCTGTGTCTGCGGTTGTCTCTCACAGTTTATTAGTTTATTCTGAATCCTTAAAAAGAATAACAACATGACCAGCAGACACGACAGCACGGACCCATTTTTGTTTGTTTCGCATGCTGAGACGATCGCTACTGTTTTATAGACCTGTCATGCTATATGGAATACACAGTATATTTTGTTCAAGTTGCTATCATAAAACTCCAAACACTAGGTTGCTTTGTTCACTCTGTTTTCCTAAAGATAAAGTTGAGCCAACGTGACGGAATATTCGAGGGAAATTAGACAGATCATATTAAAAGCCTAGAAAAATAGAACCTGTGGACCTAGATCTAACAGGATGAGCATCCAGCACCAAAGGCGGGTCACCGTCAGATTTTTACCCTTATGGCAGAAAATGAAGAGGAACTAAAGAGCCTCTTGATGAAAGTGAAAGAAGAGAGAGAAAATGTTGGCTTAAAATTCAGCATTCAGAAAACCAAGATCATGGCATCTGGTCCCATCACTTCATGGCAAATAGATGCGGAAACAATGGAAACAGTGAGACTTTATTTTAGGGGAGCTCCAAAATCACTGCAGACACTTTCTCCTTGGAAGAAAAGCTATGACAAACCTAGTCAGCATGTTAAAAAGCAGAGATATTACTCTGCTGACAAAGGTCTGTCTAGTCAAAGCTGTGGTTTTTCCAGTGGTCATGTATGGATGTGAGAGTTGGACTATAAAGAAAGCTGAGGGATGTAGAATTGATGCTTTTGAACTGTCGGGTTGGAGGAGACTCTTGAGAGTCCCTTGGACTTCAAGGAGATCCAACCAGTCCATCCTAAGGAGATCAGTCCTGAATATTCACTGGAAGGACTGATGCTGAAACTGAAACTCCAATACTTTGGCCACCTGATATGAAGAGCTGACTCATTAGAAAAGACCCTAATGCTGGGAAAGACTGAGGGCAGGAGGAGAAGGGGACGACAGAGGATGAGATGGTTGGATGGCATCACCGACTCAACGGACATGAGTTTGAGCAAGATCTGGGAGTTGGTGATGGACAGGGAAGCCTGGCGTGCTGCAGTCCACGGGGTTGCAGAGTCAGACACGACTGAGCGATTGAACTGAACTGAGGCTGACATAAAGCACTCCCTCTGAGGACAGGGGCAAGAGCTGAAGGAGTTAAGGGGTGCAGAGGTAAGTACGTAAGGGTGGTAAGAAGAGGCCACCTCGGGGTCAGCCAGGAGAAGCCAGGAAGTCACTTTGCAAGGCTAACTCGAATCTGCATCTCATTTGGACTCAACAGCCAAAACCTGCCTTTTCCCCAGAGTGTGACACTCCATCCTCTCTCAGAGGGCATGACACTCCATCCTCTCTCAGGGGCATGAATTGCTGGCACAGCACTTGGCCCCAGTTCCTGTCACCATGTCCGCCTTGTGCAGCACCCCCATCACACAGCCACCCTGCCCTCCTCTCTGCTCCTGGATTTGGCATCAACAATAGCTCTGGGCATAAGACCACAGAGCATGTACCAAGTGGCCAGCATCACTGTGAGCACCGCAGCCCTACCCACCTCTTAAGCCCCTCATGGCTCTTTCCAGGAGATCATGCATGTCTCCTCCTTTAGTCACCACCATCACCTATGCTAGTACAGCATTAATCCTTTTAAGAAGAAGACTGGAGTCCATTTTTTGCTTCATGTGTCTAACCCTTCTATAGGAAATCCTTGCACACCAGTCAGATTGCTGGGACATATGGCCCAATGGCCCACCTTTCTCCGTACCCATGCTCATAACAGTGTGATGCGGCAGGTCTCCCCAGCAGGTCCAGCACCCTACTCTTGAATCTAGCAAGGCTGCCTTTGGCCAGTGGAGCGGAGCACTGGGAACAGTGCGCCAGCTCCAGCCTGGACCTCAGGGGGGCTTGCCCACTTTCATCTTCGCTCTTGGAACCCTGCCCAGTCTCCTTGGGCACAAATCCAGGCTTGCCACAGAGAGCAGAGACAAGTGACCCATGTCAGACCACCCCAGACCACCAGTCCACAGCCAACCAGCAACTGATCACAAGCATGTAAGTGAGCCCCTTAGAGGTCAGAAGAACTGCCCAGCTGAGCCCCAACAAAACCCGCCAGCCCTCAGAATTGCAAAGTAAACAGTTGTTATTGTCAGCCACTAAGTTTCAAGTAGTTTGCTGTTACACAGCAAAAACCAATGGAGACAACAGATTCTTCTCCTGAAATGCTCCACGTGACCTTTGGGAAGTCCCATTTTCTGGATTTCAACATCCTCACCCCATAAAGTTATCTGCTGGCTAGAGGACCTGTGCGTGCCCTCGAGCGCTCTAGCTTCTGAGACACTTATAACCACTTACATTTGTTTGTAACCAAACTGCACGAGATTCTTTGCCGGTTGGTCTGCCTGGAACCAATCACACTGTTTCCTGATATCTGGGGACAGGTAGAAAGCATCTTTACCTAGAGAAAAAAAAAAAAAAAATTAAGCGCATGTGAACCACATGCAAATTAAAATTATTCTGCTAAGGAGTTAAATGGATCACACAGTAGGTAGTCCATAAATACTTGTTGAATTAATTCATTCTTCCAGATGATCTAAATCCAGTGATTTGAAACATGAAGCGTAACAGTCCTCAGTCCATAAAGCATCTTAAATCAGCATCTTCTATTTGACAATATTTGGGTGATTAGGTTAAAGGTAACATTTATTCAGTGTGCAGGAAGATAGGAATAGAGGAGAAATCAAGTACAGAGCTAAGTAAGCGCCAAGCTCTTGAACGTCAAATTAGAATCAACATTTACAATGTTGACATTACAGGCAACATTTTCTTAATGCTATTTAACGAAGCTTCTATTTTTAAACTTCTGAAGACAGGAATAGTGACCCCTGCGTGAACTTGCAGGCCTAGCTTTGCTTTTTTTTTTCCCTAAAATTTTCTGGAGTGGAGGGGGCAGTGTATACTTTATAAAGCTCCCTTGTTTGTAAGACTTTCCTTTGCTGACTCTGGACAAGGCAGTGGTGAATGATACACCTCCTCCAGGACGTGTGGTCTACGGGGACCACAGATCCAGAAATGAATGACAAGAGGCCATGTAACAGATGCAGTAAGTACAGCATCCAGATTAAGGATGCTCAAGCCTCGGGCATGGGGAGCATCCCAGTGAGCAGGGGCACGTGGAGGGAATTTTTGAAGATGAATGTGGATTCGCTGCTGAAGCCGGGTGGAGAGCATTTCAAGGAGGGAGAGCCGCAACAGCAAAAGCTTGGAAGCAGCCAAGTGTGGGGTTGGGGGGTAAGATCAGATCAACTCTGCTCCTTCTAGAAGCTTCCCTGGTCCCCCTCAGGACACACTTCAGTGTGACATACCCACATACTTAGTATCAGGCTTAATAAATGTGCACTTGACCCCTGTGCCTGCCTCGACCATTAGCCCCCAGGAGCACAGCCTGTGGCTGGGAGAAGCCTGGTCAGGTCTAGTTGAACAACCAAGTGAAAGAAGGCAGGATTCCCATCTATGTCCACTGCAACCCCGGCTCCTACCAGTGTGTCTGGGACACGGGAGATGCCAATAGCCACCGGCCGAATGAATGGACAGGTCGCCGTGGGGACACCAGCTATCATTCCCAAACCCACGGGCCCGTCCCTGGAGCCAAGGGCGCGCAGGACTCACTGCTGATGAAGGACGGCAGCAGCCTCCCGAAGCGCATCAGGGGCTCCTCGTTGAGCTCAGTCGACTTGGCCACTAGCTTGAAGAAGACGTCGTTGGGCTCGCTGGCAGAGCTGTACAGCTCCTTGGCGTTCACCTTCCTGCCGATGCCCAGGACCACGAAGAAGTAGCCTTTGCACTTGGCCTGCAGGACGGCTCTCCGGGCCTCCTCCAGCTGCTGCTTCTGCACCTCGCCCGTCAGCATCAGCACCACGATCTTCAGGTCCCGAGGGTTGGGCGCGCTTTCAAAGATGTTCTGGATGGTGTAGTCGATGGCGCGGCCCAAGGCCCTGGTCCCCTGCAGCTGGGTCATCCTGCTGCCGAGGAAGGCCAGCAGCTTCTCCTTGGAGCCGTAGTCGGTCAGGGAGAACTCCACCTTCACGGGCGGCACGCTGGCGTTGCCCACCGCCTCGTAGGGCGCGTGCTGCACCACCGCCACACGGGCAAAGTGCTGGGAGGCCTTGGGGTCCGGGCTCACGTCCAGCTGTCGGACCAGGTACTCGATGTACTTCCTCATCTCGTTGAACTGGAACGGGGTGGTGGACTCGGAGCTATCTAAGATGAAAGCCATGTCGATGTCCACATCGCTGCCTGCTGCCCTCCGGTCCCTGAAGGAAGGCCTCCAGCTGCCGAATCCACAGGATGGGTCGATATTGCAGATGTCTAGAAAGAAGCACGGCAGCCTGTTTATTCTGTCACTCTCAGAGTGAGAAACTGCATGTCAGTCTGCGGGGGATCTGGGGTCATTAAAATTTTCACATAATGTAGAAACCTATGTATACCTTGCTGACATTATTGTGGTCAGATTTCAGTTTTTCATCACCTAACACTTACCAGGGGAAACTAATCAGCAAGCTAAAATCCTTTTTAATGAGGCTTTGGGTTCAATCCCCAGGTCAGGAAAGATCCCCTGGAGGAGGGCATAGCAACCTACTCCAGTATTCTTGCCTGGAGAATCCCATGGACAGAGGAGCTTGGCAGGCTATAGTCCATGGGGTCAGAAAGAGTCAGACATGATTGAGCAATGAACGCTTTTGGCANAGGTCAGGAAAGATCCCCTGGAGGAGGGCATAGCAACCTACTCCAGTATTCTTGCCTGGAGAATCCCATGGACAGAGGAGCTTGGCAGGCTATAGTCCATGGGGTCAGAAAGAGTCAGACATGATTGAGCAATGAACGCTTTTGGCATAATGAAAGAGTAAAAAAAGAGGAGAAGGAAAGAAAAACACCTTATTTCTTTGCCACTCCTTGAAGAGTGTTTTCCAGAAAGTCACAAAGCCAGATTATTAAATTCTGGACTCCAAGGTCAAAACGTAAGCAGAGCCCTCTTGCTCCTTTATTAGCTATGGGATCCAATGCTCTCCTAACAGAGACAGGCTCTGTCTGGGGGGAGTCAGCTTCAAGCATGGAAACTACACGTGCAGCATCTACACTGGTAAATACGGGGCCGTGGGAGTCTTCATTTAACTCAGGCTTTTCGCACAGATGGTGATTATCCACTCAGTGTCTCCCTGTGGACGGTGTGTTTTGCAACTGCCGCTGGACAGGCTTTCCTCTTGGAGAAGCACCTTACCCAAGCAGATGTGACAAGTCAGGACATTCTTCAAGAAGTCTGTGAGGTCTCCGCCAGCAGGAAGGACAAGGGCATGTCCCACCGCTGTGTTATTGATCTGGTTTAAACAAAAAGAAATGTTCAGGAGGGATATACTGGACGTTACCACTGGAGAATACAGCTGAAGAAAACATTAGAGTCACATCAATTAAATAACCCCCCAGCAGCTTCTCTTTCTTAGGAAGTAGGTTAGGAAGGAAGGCACTGATTTTAATAGAAAAGCATAGGTTTTCTTCCAACGAGATGAGCTGGAGTTCAAACCCCTCTCCTGCACTCTCTGCTGGACCTGAAGCAAAGTTATTTAACTTCTCTGGAATTCAGTTTCCTCTGCTGCAATCTGGGACTAATGGTAGATTCCCATGAAGTTATCTGGAGGATTAAATTAGGTAATGAAGCTAAAGTGCCTGGTATAGTCTCCAGCAAACAGCGGGGACCTCAATGCTAACTGTTATTTCTAGCAACAATAATAGCAACTTAACCAATGTTGGCTCCATCCCTCTTTCATGTGCCCAGGTCCAGAAAGGGATTTAACAAACAAACAAGCAATCCCTTCCAGAAGATTTAAAAAGTCCTGCCAATCACAGCCTCTGACACACCGTCAGTAATGACTTATTTTGTGAATAATTGAATGAATGAATAATTGACTGCCTGAAACTATCCTTTTGACAAACATGCAGGGTGGCACTTCCCCAGCGGTCCAATGGTTAAGGATCCACCTGCCCGTGCAGGGGGCCTCAGGTTCAATCCCTGGTGCCGGGAGATCCCACATGCCTCAGGGCAAGGCACCCTGTGTGCCACAGCCACTGAGCGTGTGCACCCGGAGCCTGTGCTTCTC
>SJYX01015326.1:26043-128769 GCA_006410675.1 Oreotragus oreotragus | reverse complement strand
TGTTTCCACTGTTTCCCCATATATTTCCCATGAAGTGATGGGACCGGATTACCAATTGGGAATTGGAAAGGAATATATAGATTTCTGGTCCCATGGCTCCTTGGTGTTTGTGGGTGAATGGTGGATAGTAGCAGAGAGGAGGCCCTAGAGTGTCAGAGAGAACCATGTGTTTTTCTCATCAGCCACTCAATCGACTTCAAGATGTCGCTATGGAGACCTGTGGGACACAATTTTGAAATATAAGAAATCCAGACCAAAACTCTTTGGCAAGTAATATCTTAAATCTCATCTAAGAACCCTTACCTCCCACTTCTTTTCCCTGTTTTTCATAGCATCTGTAGCATATTTCAAGAACAGGCATGAAAAAGAAACTCCTTTTTTTAATGCCCTTTAGAAGAATCATTTCAAAACTTCTGTGGTAGATTGATGGCAGTGATTTAAATGGACAATGCACCGTCATCTACCTCATCTTTTGCTGTAAGGGTGATCTACTGCTATTATCACAGGATCCTTGAGCTGTTTTATTCTAGTAATTTGTAGAGGTGATAAGTTTGAACTGATCCACTCAACATTCTTCTAATGAACACATTTTGCAAGGTAGCCAGCTTAGCTTAGAAATATAATAAATCCATGGAAGGGAGCAAATACAGATGGATAAAGAAACCATCATTATAAACAATACTATTGAAAGGTTGGTAGGTGCCAGGGCCCATTCTAGTGTTTTATTCACATGTATAATTTCATTTCATCATCACCATAGTCTAAAGGAGATAAGAGCTATCATTATCGCTCTGCTATGGATGAAGAGTCCAAGGCACAGAGAGGTCAAGTGACTATTCCAAAGGCAAACAGTTTGTAACGGCTGCCATCTGGATGCTGCACCCATTATTTTGTATTCATTCACACAGTAACATAGTAATTCAGTGCTCCCAATAACAGCCACTTTCTGGAGACAACCAGTTTGCTCTAATATATGCAATTCTAAAATTTCCGCAAATACCTATACTGTCTGCCAAGCATTTAGACTTTTGAAAACAGTAACAGAGCCAGGTGGGTCTGATTTGATGCAAATCTTGAGAATGAGCTCAAGGTTTCTTATTAATATTTTTTAGCATGCACTGATTTGTTTGTCACCTTAAAACAACACTTGCAAATGTGTCTTAAGAGTGGATCCGTTACACTACTTTTCTCTTTAAGACAAAAAGCTCACTATATCAGTTGTGGGCTGTCATTAAGTTCAGTGTTCAATTTCTCTGAAGACAGTATGTCTTTCCTTCCTTATAACATTCACTCTTCATTCCTAGTTTCAATCTTGGCAAAATTTACACCAAATACTACCAGTCTTTTCACTCTGCCGGCCACCCCCGCCCCCACTGCCATGAGACTTTATTCCTCCCGTTTTGCCCCTCCTTCTATCCATCTGACACAGCTTGGGCCAGGATAAGGGGCTCTGGCACATTTTAAATGAATTGGGACAAGTTAAAGTTAAGAATCAGATTTCTGAAACAACAAAGTGGGCCAGGCAAAGAGGTTTAGCTCTGAGAAAAATGGAAGCTCCGCAGATCTTAATGTTTGTAGGAACAAGGGCTCAGGTAAAACTAAAATTTATTTTTTATTAGGCTGGTCAAGATTTTCTCTGAGCTGTACTGAGGTCTGAGACTCTTTCTACCAAAATTTCATTTTCCTCTTTCCTTTCACAGGTGTTAGATCTACTTTGTGGTCCAAAGACTTTTCCTGCCCACTCCTGCAGCCTCTTCCCTGTGCCTTTCACAGGCATCTCCCCAAATAAATATCTTGCACTCCCTACTCTGTCTTGGCATTTGCTCCCTGGAAAACTCAAACTGGCACAATGTTCTAGTATTTAGTAACCATTTAGTCAACAGTGTAAAGAACTGGTATTGCATTTTACTCATGTTACATTTAGGCCTACATATAAACAAAGTTTAAAACAATATGAATAAATACTGCAAACTATTTCTCAGCTACCGTATGCAATTGCTATGAACTATGCTCTGGAATCACAGATTGGAACATGAGGAAAAGCAAGGACATGAGTACTCAGCACAACTGGAAAATGATATTTCACTTGCAAGAACCTATTCCATTCCAGTTATCTGAGAGGAGGTACTCAACAGCTAATCTGTCTTCTCTTTACTTTACTCTCTGCTACTCAAATCCTCATGCCAAAGCAGCACTGGTCTCTAACATCTACTATAATCACAGTCTTTCGGGACACCCAGATCCCGTCGCCTGTTGCCTAAAAGTGCTTTGGGCACGAGTCGTGGGTAAGTGTCTCCCTGGGTCCTGAGTAGCATGAGTCATGAGAGTAGACATATGATGTCACACACAGTGCTACATCAGAGCTGATGTATGATGTCATACACAGTGCTACATCAGAGCTGAGCTCTGCATCCCAGCAACAGAGTATTGTGTGTTTTTAGTACACTTATGTTTTCTGTACCTGTGAAACACAGATGTTGAAAGCACAGGGCTCAGGACAGAAAAGCATCTCGCCTGGATCTAAGGATGGTGCTGCCCCTTAACAATGGCATCCAAAGGATGAGAAGAGGGAGGCAGTCACAGCAGCTCCTGAGCACATAGAGAGGGAGCACCTGAGAGTCCAGAGGTCCTCGCCATACTGGGCTGCACCTGATCCTTGGCTTGCTCCAGGATAACAGGGACTCGGCAAAAATGTTTGTTCAGGGAATACTTGCTGAATCAAACCCAGCCAATCCCACAGTTTCCTTGACATTCTATCTTCTTCCATGTTCTTCTTAACGTTCTCCTACTCTTTCAAAAACCTCCTGCATACCTTCTTCCTATGTGAACTCATTATTCAAGACACAAGAGAAGCAACTACATCCTAATACTTAGTACAGGCTTTATATTTGAAAGGCAGAACTAATTACAGTTCAGTTAGACCTAAAATGAAGATCATGCTATACTCTAAAAGTTCTTAAAAGTAAAATTCTATATTTATTTTGGTTTCATCATAAATATTCCACTACAAGCCAGAATGGAATAACAGGGAGCATATTTATTCTCTCATCTTAAATAGGTAGAAAAAATGGATAAAATATATGAAACAACTATTTTCACACATTGGAGAACAGGCAGAGCAGATCCATGACCTCTGAAAGAAAGGAAATAAACAAGGTCAGCCCTACAATTGTCCCATACTACCTGGAGGTATTTTCCAGGCTCTGCAGTACAGAAAAAAGTAAAAACGGGAACCCAAACAGACCCCAGAAGTCTTGTTGAGCTGAAAAGCAGATATTGGCCAAGGCAAGTAGAATTTTCAAGACAAATTACCAGAAAGAGGGGAGTTGCTGACAAAGAGAGAGCTCTGGAACTCTACAAATACCCTCAAGTATTTGGGTGAGTTCTACTGTTCTCTTGTGTGAAAGGAAATTACCAAAGGCCAGGAAAAGACCCACTGGAAATGAGAAGGTATAACAATTCCCTGTGCTTTCACAGGGCTAGGAATGGTTTCTGCTGTACAAGCCTGAGTGGAAAAGTTTTTCATACATGGGGCATTAAGAAGAATCATCAAGAGTGTACAGCCTTAGCAGGAGGGATAAGTTATTTCCTGACTGAAAGCAACTCTGGATTTGCCCTGACAAAGCTTAAAGGCAAAAAGTTGAAAGAATCCAACTGACTCCAAGTAACTTAACTGTGTGCCAAACAAAATCCAACACAATTTAAAATATTACACTATAACCAAACATTCAAAAATGTAAAAATTCACAATGTTCAACATCTAACCATAAATCACCATGCTTGCAAAGAAGCATGAAATATTATTTATAACCAAGAGAAATTTTTATTAAAAAACCATAGAACCAGAAATGAAGAAAATGGTGGAATTAGCAAAGATGCTGAAAACAGTTTTTATAAATGTGATCTCTAATCAAGAAGGTAGAGGAAAACATGACCATTACGAGGAAAGAAAGGGAAGATTTTTAAATGACCTAACTTGTGCTTTTAGAGATAAAAAATACAATGTCTGATTGGAAGATATACTAAATGAGACTGATAACAAGAATGATGATGCAGAAACAGCAGTAAAACTATCTGTGCTAGGCAGAATTCTAAAATATTCCCAAAGATTTTGTGTCTTGTATATGTGCATGTAATATAATCCACAAGACAATGAATATAATGGATTCCAGTCTGGTGATTGTTATATTCTAGGATACAGATGGGGCTTCCCAGGTGGCTCAGTGGTAAAGAATTTGCCTGCCAGTGCAGGAGATGCAGGTTCGATCCCTGGATTGGGAAGAACCCCTGGAGTAGAAAATGGCAACCCACCCCAGTATTCTTGCCTGGGGAAGCCCATGGACAGAGGAGCCTGGTGAGCTATAGTCCCTGGGGTCATAAAGAGTTACACACGACTGAGTGACTAAGCATGAGGATACAGATGATGTTAAAAAAAGAGAGATCATCCAGGTGGGTCTGACCTGAGGATGAGAGGCCTTTGAAAGCATAGAGCTTCTCTGGATAGTCACAAAGAGGAAGTAAAGGATCAAAAGCAGGAGAAATATCCAAAATACTACTGCTGGGTTGACAATGGAGAAGCAAATGGGGTAAGGAATGTGGGCAGCCTCCACTTGCAGAGAGCAGCAATGAGCTGAGAAGCAGCAAGGAAATAGGGACTTCAATCCTACAGCCCCAAGAAAATGAATTTTGTCAACAACCAGTGAGCCTGGAAGAGGACGCTAGCCTCAGTTGAGAATCTCATCCCCAGTTAACTCCTTGATTTCAACCATCTGAGATCTTGAGCAAAGAATTCAGACATATACTATGCCAGACTTCTGACCTACAGAACTGTGAGTTAATAAGTCGGTGTTATTTTAGGCCTCAAAGTTGGTGGTCGTTTGTTACACAGCAATAGAAAACTTATCCATGAATCAGAGATAAAAAAGATAAACATACTTATGCACATACATAGCATCAGTGACTGTAAGCAATATAAAGGAGTCCAATAAACGTGTAGTTGGAGTTTCAGAAGGAAAGGGGAGGAGAGATATTTGAAGATATAATGGCCAAAATTCTTCCAAATTTGATGAAAACTATAATCCACAGATCTGAACATCTCAACAAACTCCAAGCAGAATATACATTTTTTAAAATGCCAGACAAATTTGAAACACTATGTACAGAGAACAAAGATAAGAATGACAGCAAACTTTTCATTAGAAACCATGCAGGCCAGAAGAGTCTGGGACAATATTTTTAAAATACTGAAAAAAAATTGTCATGCTAGAATGCTTTCCCCAAAGAAAACATTAGATAAATAAAAACAGAAAATTCATTGCTAGAGGACCTGTATTAAAAGAAATATTAAATAAAGTTCTTCAGGCAAAAAGAAAACGATACTGGTTGATTTTATTATAATGTATCTTCTGCTAATTGATAGAAGCACCTAGAGATTCAAGTCATGAATGCACACATACACATACACATGCACACACACACACATACACAAACACACGCACACATACACACACACACATACACACAAGCACACACACATACACACATTTATTTTATGTTTAGAAATCGTGAGTAACATTTAGCCCAGTCATGCCAAATATATGATAACCCAAATTCTTACCATGTAAAATATATTTTCTGCTCATTAGTTTTTAAAAAATGGGAGGCATACAATAGGAATTTGCTGTATGACTCAGGGAACTCAAACCTGGGCTCTGTAACTACATAGAGGGGCAGGATGGGGAGGGAGGTGGGAGGGAGGCTCAAGAGGGAGGGGACATATGTATACCTAAGGCTGATTCATGTTGATGTTTGGCAGAGACCATCACAATTCTGTAAAGCAACTATCCTTCAATTAAAAAAATAAATATTAAAAAATGAGAGGCATAGAAATTAGTTTACTAGTTAATTTACTGAAAGAGAATTTACTAGATGAACTATAATGAACCTATAAAAACTACCATGTAGCTTTTACAGGCTCAGTGCCTCCAAGTAGATCATAAAACTTGAGCTGACATTAAGCACATTCTAGGAAATTATCAGCAGATATCTAACCTCACTTCATTAACAAATATTCAACATTAGCTACTATGTAGAAACAAAATAATTTATTAAACTGAAGACAGACCATCTGCCAAATAATTATTTCAGAATTATAAAACTCCAATGCCATTGTTGTAAGAAACCTCTATGATAATCCCTAATGATTCCCACTAGCTAATATCCTATGGACTGGATTTATTGGCTCACTTCTAATGAACGAAATATGGCAGAAGGGATAACATGCTACTCTGGGGATTAAACTATAAAAGACTAGCTTCTGGTTCTCTCTCTCTCTCACTGGCCTCATGAAAAGCCAGTTTCCATGTCATGAGGCAGCCCCATGGAAAGGCCCTACTGACAAGTGACTCAGGTCTGCTGATGACCACGTGAGTGAGCTATAGGGTAGACCCCAGCACTATCCCCAGCTGAGCTGTTAGATGAGATCACAACCACAGCTGACAGTTGACTGTAAACTCCTGACAGACCTGGAGGCAAGAACCATGCTATGCTCAGATTTCTGACCCACAAGAATACTTTAAAGTCTCTAAGGATTGGGGTGACTTATTACACAACAGAAGATAACTAAGACAGCTATCAGCAGCTCCACTGTTTTTTTCATTTAAAAATTCTGAAGATCCTTTCTATGTAACATATGGGGAAATCATTCTACTTGTTACTTTGTGTACAATGGTATTATCATGGATTGGTTAGCAAGTCAGCATGTGGCAAGCTATTACATGGAGATATAAAGTCAATAATAATTAGGCACCATAATCTATTCAACTATTGTCACCAATGAGCAACGTTGTAAGAAGACAGAACTTACCAGGAACCAAAGTAACACTGGTATTATCCAACTTTTGTTACTGTTTTATAATCTTAGAGAATTATTAGGTTCTTTTAAAAATATTTCAGAGATATCTGTAATTGCTGGTGCTAGGTTCAAATTAAACAACTTTCTACCCACACAAACGCGTAGAATTACATGATGACTCACTAATTCTCCCACTGAACAGAGCTGCACACAACCTTTTGGCCATCTGGTTGAGATAGCACCTTTGGGACTAATAACCTAGAACTTTCTGGGACCTAATAATTATAGCAGACTAATACATGTTAACTCCTGCTGGCTAAATAATAACATTTGGACTGGAGCCATGACACAAGAAGATGATTAAAATAATACTGGTGGAGCAGTCTAAAGTTGATGTTATTTGTCATTCATAGTTTCATTTACTTCTTACCAAAATTCTTATGTACTAAATACTGTTTTTATTACAAGCCTCTTTCACCATGCTACATTCTTTGCCATGTGTCTAAGACAGGGTTTGATAACTCTAGAATTTGAAGACAATTTGCCACAGATTGTTGTTGATCCCTTAAGCCATGAAATGCCTGCATAAGAAGTAAATAGACCCACTGTAACGAGAAAAATCTTGCTACCTTATTACCTTCCCAATCTACACTTGGCTGGACTTTGAAACTGTTTCTATTCCACATTGTATAAGGAAATTGTTGGTTGCTTTACTCTGACTTAAAGAGCCAAATTTTTTGAGCCAATGACTACCTTCCCTATCATCCCCATAAACAAAATTGACCATATTTGTTATGGGAAAAGGCAGTCCAAAGACATGGTAATGAGTGCCTACTGTGGGATTTCCGTCTCCTGCAGAAATTTATGGCCCCATTCACCACAGCACCATATGCCTCCTAGTAAAAGAAGCAACGGGTAGTTTATTCCTGTCTAGAAATTGATGTGTAGCCAGGGGTAACATGTGCATGTTCACATCTGCCTAAAGCAGGGTGTAAAATGTGCCCATGAATTTAAAAATTCTCTAGTCCGAACTAGCTTCAGGAGGCATGCTTTTGCAGCCAGGCTGCACTTAGCTGAAAGATGTTCACTACAGGTTCTTTTGACTCTAATGTTGTAAGATACGCGGACAAGCCAAGTTAGTTTTAAAAATCTTCCTAAGCTGTACTAGCCATGAATTGGATCCTTGATGTTATTTAATATGTTTTATGGGTGCTTTGGATTAGAAGACTTAGTACATTCATGGAAGAATATTATATAATAGCTATGGTATTATATAGTAACTATAGCTGGCAAGAGTCATCAAAAGTGGGAAAATTTTGGAATGAAAATACATTGTATAATAACATGTTTGGCAAAGACCACTAGTGGTGTCCCAATTTCCATTCTCCATTTCCTTTAAAAAAAAATAGTTTGGTTTCACTGGGTCTTTGTTGCTCTGTGTGGGCTTTCTCTACTTGTGGCCAGCAGGGGCGACTCCTCCTTGCAGGCACTGGCTTCTCATTGCGCTGGCTTCCCCTGTTGTGGAGCACGGCTCTAGGCACACGGGTTTCCCTAGTTGCAGCACGCAGGCTCAATAGTTGTGATGCATGCTCCATGGCATGTGGAATCTTCCCAGACCAGGGATGGAACCTGTGTCCCCAGGGTTGGCAGGCAGATTCGTATCCACTGTACTACCAGGGAAGTCCCAGCCTACTTGTTTTATATTAGAACTCTTGGTTTTAAGCTAGGCACATGGTCATTTGAAGCAAAGCTATTTCTCAGTAGCTCACCAGTAGATATGGTCATATATCCAAGTTCTGGCCAATGAGACATGTGTTGTATGCAATATCTGGAAAATGTCCTGCTGACTGGAATGCAGACAAGACAACTGGACCACAAGTAGCCATCCTGAACCATGAGGCAGAACTTGTACTATAAGGATGGTGGAACCACAAGATAAAGGAACCTTGATCCCTACATCATGAGGACTATCTAAAATAGCCCTGAGTTACCTCCAAACTTTGTTTACATAATAGAGTAATAAATTATCTTGTTTATATTACTACCATTTTGGATTTTCTGCCACTCACACAATAGAGTTAATCTTGTTGACAGAGCAAAAATGTGTGTATTCCATTTCAATAAACTTATGCAGGTGTGTTTGCATAAGGGTTGTATAGGTGTATGTGGGTGTGTTGCATCCAGCCTCCCAGCATTCATTCTACCATTTTAATATCATTCTGACTTCCCTTTAGTGAATTTCTTCTCTTTTGATTGTGATGCCATGGTGGATGGTCAAGACTAGGTGCCTCCCTCCCAAGGTGGTCCCTGGAGTCTGTTCATCAGGTTCTTCTTTCCACTGCTTTGTTTCAGTAAGAGGCAAGACAGAATTTCTTAAAGCTCAGTCCTAAGCACTCTCCAATTCTTGACTGTGCTTCCCCACAAAGGAAATTAATTTAATCCACATCAGTTTCTGTTATTTTTAAAAAAGGTGATTCACAAAATACATCTCCAGCCATAGCCTGTGCTTTGAATTCTGTACACGTCTATTTCCCTTCATGGATCACAGCCTTGTCATGGTGAAGGGATGTGTGTAACTCAATGAAGCTATGAGCCATGCCATGCAGGGCCACCCAAGTCAGACGGGTCATAGGAAGAGTTCTGACAAAACGTGGTCAACTGGAGGAGAAAATGCAAAATACACTCCAATATTCTTGCCTGGAGAACCCCATGAACTGTATGAAAAGGCAAAAATGTATGACACTAGAAGATGAGCCCCCCAGGTTGGAAGGTGTCCAGTATGCTACTGGGGAAGAGCAGAGGGCAATTACTAATAGCTCCAGAAAGAATGAAGCAGCTGGGCAAAAGCAGAAACAACACTCAGTTGTGGATGTGTCTGGTGGTGAAAGTAAAGTCTGATGCTATAAAGAACAATATTGCATAGAAACTTGGAATGTTAGATCCATGAATCAAGGTAAATTGGAGGTAGTCAAGCAGGAGATGACAAGACTGAATATTGACATCTTAGGAATCAATGAACTAAAATGGATGGGGATGGGCAAATTTAATTCAGAAAGCCATTATATCCACTACTGTGGGCAATAATCCCTTAGAAGAAATGGAGTAGCCCTCACAGTCAACAAAAGAATCTGAAATGCAGTACTTGGGTGCAGCCTCAGAAATGACAGAAGATCTCAGTTTGTTTCCAAGGCAGACCATTCAACATCACAATGATCCAAGTCTATGCCCCAACCACTGATCCTGAAGAAGCTGAAGTTGACTGGTTCTTTGAAGACCTACAATATGAACTGTAGCCTGCCAGGCTCCTTGGTCCATAGGATTTTCCAGGCAAGAATACTGGAGTGGGTTACCATTTCCTTCTCTGGGGGAATCTTCCCAACCCAGGGATCGAACCTGTGTCTCCTACATTGAGGTAGATTCCTTACTGTTGAGCCACTGGGGAAATACCACATGCTAGCAAGGTTATGCTCAAAATTCTTCAAGCTAGGCTTCAGTAGTACAACTCAGATGTACAACCTGGGTTTAGAAAAGACAGAGGGACCAGAGATCAAATTGCCAACATTAGTTGTATCATGGAGAAAGCAAGGGAATATCAGAAAAACAGCTACTCTCCTTCATTGACTACACTAAAGCCTTTGACTATGTGGACCACAACAAATTGTGGAAAGTTCTTAAAGAAATGGGTGTACCAGATCACCTTACCTGTCTCCTAAAAAACCTGTATGCAGGTTAAGAAGCAACAGTTAGAACCAGACATGGAACAACTGACTGGTTCCAGATTGGGAAAGGAGTGCAACAAGGCTGTATACTATCACTCTGTTTATTTAACTTATATTCAGAGTACATCATGTGAAATGCCAGGTTGGATGAATCACAAGCTGCAATCAAGACTGCTGGGAGAAATATCAACAACCTCTGATATGCACATGATACCACCCTAATGGCAGAAAGGAAAGAGGAACTAAAGAGCCTCTTGATGAGGGTGCAAGAAGAGAGTGAAAAAGATGGCTTAAATCTCAACGTTCAAAAAACTGAAATCATGGTATCTGGTCTCATCACTTCATGGAAAACAGATGGGGGAAAAGTGGAACCAGTAACAGATTTTATTTTTTTGGTCTCCAAAATCACTGCAGATGGTGACTGCAGCCATGAAATTAAAAACTGCTTGATCCTTGGAAGGAAAGCTATGACAAACCTAGAGAATGTATTAAAAAGCAGAGACATCGTTTTGCCAACAAAAGTCCATATAGTCAAAGCTATGGTTTTTCCAGTAGTCATGTATGGATATGAGAATTGAACCATAAAGAAGGCTGAGTGCCAAAGAACAATGCTTTTGACTGATCAAATCAGTCAATCCTAAAGGAAATCAACCCTGAATATTCATTGGAAGGACTGATGCTAAAGCTGAAGCCCCAGTACTTTGGCCACCTGATGCAAAGACCTGACTCATTGGAAAAGACCTGGATGTTGGGAAAGACTGAAGGCAAAAGGAGAGGGAGCAGAAGAGGATGAGTTGGTTAGATGGCATCATGACTCAGTGGACATGAATTTGAGCAAACACCAGCAGATCATGAAGGCCAGGGAAGCCTGGTGTGCTGCAGTCCACGGGGCCGCAAAGAGTTGAACACACCTTAGTGAATAAATAACAACAACATATGTATCAGCCAGGACCCTGGAAATGAGTGGTATCACTCAAATTGCACCAATCTGAGGGTGCAATTTGAGTGAGTGGACAGAGCATAGGAAAAATTACTGGAGGTAGCACAGTATTCTGAAACAAGCAAGAGCACTACTGGACCCTAGAGAGAAAAGGCTTGGTAAGTGAGGCTGTCTGAGAAGAGCAATGACATTTGGTTCAGGGTCGCAGTCAGCCAGCAACTCTGCAGGGAAGAACCAGGAAAATAAAGACCTGCTCCACTCCTTTTCCTCCTTTGATCCTCTGCAATTGCTCCCCATTGAACTGACCCAACCTAAAGCCAAAAGCAAAGGGACTTGTTTGCTGCAGGTGAGCCTCCCAGGGCTGCTGGCAGTGAGGAGAGGAGGCTGGAGAGGCAGGTAGAAAAGCGGTGGCACAACCCATGCATCCAGTTGCCTACTTCACATCTTTTGATGTCTCAAGGCTCTTCAAATTCAGCATGTCCCCAGCCAAACCATTCATCTAACCCCTCTTACGATACAGCCAGCCTGGTCTTCTTTCGTGCTCCATTAGCAATATATTTATGGAAGCCAGAAACTTGGAGGTCATTCCTGACTCCTTTCCATCTCCACCCATAGTCAGTCTATCACCAAGGCCAGCTAGTTTTGGTTTTTTTTTTTTTTTTTTTCCTTGTCTTTTCTTTTGGCTATACCACAGGGCTTGAGGGATCTTAGTTCCCAGTCAGGGAATAAACCCAGGGCCTGGCAGCGAAAGCTATGAGACTCACCACTGGACCTCGGGAATTCTCCCAACTAGTTTTATATGACTTAAATTCAGTGAAAGAAAACAAAAGAAGAAAAATTTTCTCGTGGTACTTTGATTTTTGAGGAAAGATGGGCAAACAAGTAAGGAAGGCCAGGCCAGGCCTGCCAAATCCCTGTTTTTTATAAGCCCTGCTGGGGACTTCCCTGGCAGTCCAGCGGTTAAAACTGCACTTCTGCAGCAGGGGGTGTGAGTTCCATAGCTGGTCAGGGAACAAAATCCTGCCTGCCGCACAGTCTGGCTGAAAACAAGTCTTGTTCTTCAGCTTCTCTTCAATCTCATGAGACCGCTATATTCTTCTGGTAGAACATCTTTTGCTTAATTTAGCGAGAGTTCGTTTTCTGCTGCTTGAACAGGGGCCTTAATGAAGAAAGCAAAATGTTTAATTAGGCAACTAACTGAAAAAGTATTTGCTCCTCAGACATGTTATCACTCTTCAGAACTTTCAAGGTGTCTGAAACTTTTCTCTGTTTTAAAATGTATTTTCCAAAGAGAAGCAGTAAAAGAGCATTGTGTTAATTTAAAAATGTCAAGTACCGCTATGTATAGTTCAATCACAGCACATGTTCCTATGTGAACAACAGGCATCTCTTGGAGGAAGGAGTAGAGGTGACTTGTATTTTCCTCTTTGAGTCTTTGAGCCTCATGTTTTTTACACTGAGTACCTTTTATTTTTATAATTGGGTTTTACAAAGCAAATAAGTGTTATCTTAAACATAAACTAAATAAATTATAGTGAATTGGTGCTGGGAAAAAGGTAAGAAAGCTCAGTACTGCATACCAAGGCAAATAGCAAGAAATAGCTATTATAGAAATGTACTAAAGACAAAACTAAGGGCTGGGTCTGAGGCAAAAGACAAGAGAGGGGTTGCTTGAATGAGAGAGAGCTACCATCAAAAGGGATTTTTTCACCAGGTTTCAAACTACTCAAGAAAGTGGTTATACTTCTGCCTATTTAAGAGTTGTTTCTGAGGTTACCAACCAGAAAAAAGGTGTTTTCTTTTTCCAAATTAGGCTATGGAAATTCATTTTCAACCAGTCTAAAAGAGATTAATCACACCTGGGATGCTTCCTTAGAGCATAGTACAGCAACGTCCCCAAGGTGAGCCTCCAGAGGGAACTGCTGGGTTCCTCCTACAGCTAAGGAGACAAACCATCCAATGCAGACAGCGATCCATGGCAGTCTCAGCAGAAGACTCCTCTGCAGTGAGCTAATTGAGTAATAACAATCTTGTAGTGACAGTTACACAACAGCCATGCAGCTTTCTAGAAACTACTTATTAAACCTCATGTACTTCATGTTTTCCTACCAAAATGAACAGTTTCACTAACAGGTTTTAATTGATAAAGTAGAACATTTGCCTCATACAAGGAGGAAATCTTAAAAATATGTGTGTGTGCACATGTATGTGTCTGTACACACATATATATGTATATTACTGTAGAATTTGGCATAATTTTATCATCCACACTAACATGTTTAGGCATAGAGCCAAAAAGCTCAGCGGATGCTTTCTTCTGGCTCAAATAAGTAGCGTGTGTTAGTTGCTTAGTCATGTCCAACTCTGCAACCCCATAGACTGCAGCCCCAGCAGGCCCCTCTGTCCACGGGATTCTCCAGGCAAGAACACTAGAGTGGGTTGCCATTTCCTTCTCCAAAAGGAACTACAGAAAGAAAGAAAGTGAAGTTGCTCAGTCGTGTCCAACTCTTTGTGACCCCATAGACTGTAGCCTACCAGGCTCCTCCATCCATGGAATTTTCCAGGCAAGAGTACTGGAGTGTGTTGCCATTTCCTTCTCCCCAAATAAATAGAAATAATGGATAATTTAAAAGAGCTCACTATACTGGATGATAATCAGTAATATCTAAGTATGAGATCATGATGTTACATATTTCATGCACTGTTCAATCAACTACTTTAATTATAGTTTTGGTTACATCTGTGAAATGTAACAACACCGTCTATCTCATAGGAGTGTTATGAAGATCAAAGGCCTATTAAATTTAAAGTACTCAGAACAAGGCCTAGCATACAAGAAGGTTTAATAGGACAAATGATATTTTATTAAAAGGAGATATCATAACTCGATTCCCTACAAATGGTCTGTGGACACATTTGGTAGACAGCTGCTCAGAGAAAGTCAGAAAGGTGAGAGGGCACACACCAGCTAACCTCTGAGATGAGAGGCTGTTGCTGGCTTTTAGTAGAGAAAGAACAGCAGTGGCGACCATGCTACAAGAAGGACACTCTTGGACAATGAAGAACTCACTCCCCTCTAAGGTCACTGTAGAGAAACACGGCCGTTCCTCTTAACGCTGCGATCCCACTTTCCGTCATTCTTTCCCCACAGATTTACTTGCAGACAAACAAGCAAAAATGGTAAGTGTAGAAGTTTATTCAGTGTAGTTTTGTTATCTTAGTAACAGTTATGAAATGAACCAAATGTCCTTGTTAACAGGGGACTAAATAATAATACGCAGTACATTCAGCTAACGGATGTCATGCAGCTGTTTACAGAGACTGAGGAACTTCCCTGTAGGCTAATGTGGAGAGATTTCCAAAATGTCTTCAACATTAAGTAGGAAAAGAGTGATGTGCACAGCATGCTAACACTTGGGGAGCAGATAAGAAGCCATGTTTACATATGATTTTGTGTAAAAAAAATACAAGAAATTAAAGAACATGGTTATGCAGGAAAGGGTTTGCAGGCAGAGGTAGGAATGAGGTGGATGGGATAGGTAGATTTTTTTCAATGTTTGCCCTTTTCTCTCTTTTTCCATCAAAAAAATTTTTTTTGGCTGTGCTCCACAGCAATTGGGGTCTTAGTGTTCCATCTCTGGATGGGACACTAAGACCCCTGCATTGGAAGTGTGAAGTCTTAACCACTGAACTGCCGGGGAAGTCCCTGCCCTTTTCTAAATTAATAAAGTCATGAACATTGTGTTTTGTTTTTTTTTTTTTTCAAACTAAGAAATAGGGGGTGGGGTAGGTTTCCCTCAAACATTTGAGGTATCTGGGCCAAGAGCAGAAATGGAGGCCCACAGACTCTTAAGTCTAAACATGTAGAAGTTACAGAGAGAGATCAGGCTTGTTCAGGGTAGGGCCACACACTGTATAGTAGCCATAAATCAAACTAACAAACTGTTAAATAAAATATGTTCTCTCCTCCTACCCTGAAAAATAAGTTTCTTAATGACAAAAAAAGATAAATAAGGGTGGTTCATTGGTGGTTTGGTGATGTTTGGAAGAGTAATACAACAATGATATACATAATACACAATGTGTTTTGTATTTACTTCACACTTTTTTTGGGGCCTTCATTTCAATAAAACCACTAATGTAGTTTTAATCAAGATTTTTCCGTATTTTGAGTTCTATAGAGAGTATGTTAAATTAGTAAATCATTATTGAGTAATTAAAGTTTTTTCCTTAATTAGTTTCAGTTTGAGGAAACTGCCCCGCTGAGGCTGAAACACTGGAATTGTCAATAATTTTTAAAGCAATACTTAGATTGGAAACAAAATGAAATTTAGATATCATATTTAAGCATTATAACAGCATCCTTATTGCAAAAGTTATTATGAAATATTTACATTTATCCTATTAATGCAGAGTACATCATGTGAAATGCCAGGCTGGATGAAGCACAAGCTGGAATCAAGATTGCCAGGAGAAAAGGACTGATGTTAAAGCTGAAATTCCAATACTTCTGCCACCTGATGTGAAGAACCGACTCATTTGGAAAAGACCCTGTTGCTGGGAAAGATTGAGGGCGGGAGGAGAAGAGGATGACAGAGGATGAGATGGTTGCATGTCATCACCGACTCAATGGACATGAGTCTGAGTAGGCTCCGGGAGTTGGTGATGGACGGGGAAGCCTGGTGTGCTGCAGTCCGTGGGATCACAAAGAGTCGGATGTGACTGAGCGACTGAACTAACTGACAGACTGATAACTTAATAGCGCTCAGTTGCCCTTTTAATCATCTCTCAAAGTGATATTTATATTTATATGCGTGCTAAGTCACTTCAGTCATGCCCGACTCTTTGTGACCCTCTGGACTGTAGCCTGCCAGGCTCCTCTGTCCATGGGGATTCTCCAGGCAAGAGTACTGGAGTGGGCTTCCATGCCCTCTTCCAGGGGAATCTTTGTGACCCACGGATCAAACCCATGCCTCCTATAGTTCTTGCATTGCAGGTGGATTCTTCACTGCTGAGCCACCGGGGAAGCCCCATTTATATCTATATAGTATTTTTTTAAATTCTTTTCATTTTTGAGTTTTCAATGCTGAGATATTACAAAGAAAACTAGAAATAGCACCCCTCCTTCAGTGCCCTACTTCAAAGGACTCAAAATCTCAGAATTTGCCCAGATCTTCCTGAAGCATGACTACCACTGGTTTCTTCTAGGTTGGGAAACTAAAGAACTTCCCTGGTGGTCTAGTGGTTAAGAATTCACCTGTCAACGCAGGGGCCCCAGGGTTTGATCCCTAGCTGGGCAAGATTCCACATGCTTTGGGGCAATTAAGCCTGTGTACCGCAACTACCAAGCCTGAGGGCCCTGGAGCCTATGCTCTGCAACACGAGATGCTGCAGCAGTGAGAAACCTGCTCACCATGAGCAGAGAAAGCCCGCGTGCAGCAACGAAAACCCAGTGCAGCCAAAAATAAATAAATGATAAATATTTTTTTAAATTGGGAGACTACATACAGCAAAATAAATTATGGAAAAGTGTCCATAATACTTAAAATCTCAAGACTGATAAGATGGTAAAAAAGGAGCTCTGAAGTAAATTGACTCAAGTGAGGATGTCATCAACAAAATGCAGTCAGCACTGAGCCCCTCTTCTTTCAAAGTATCTCAAACCACGACAGAGCTGAGCATATAATGGCAAACAATTTCACAGAACCACCAGAAGCATGCAGGAAAACCCATACCAGCCATCTAAGACGGATAGAGACAGATGCAGAGAGCTAGCCGATAAAACTTTCTCTAAAGAGAGCTGTTAGGGGGAGAAAAACCCCAAGCCACAGAAGGGAAGGCAATTAATCCAATTATTTCAATAAACTTGGACTTCTTGCTACAAACTTTCTAGAACATCCATGTGATTGTGATCTTGACAGTAGAGTCATCTATTTATAATATATCAGCAAGGATTTGATACAAAATTATAACATCCCAAGAGTACTTTATTAATACATACAGTTAAAATGTGATACTCTGATTACTCACTAACAGGATATATCTTAAAGTAAGGGGAAACGGTTATTAAGGAGGAAGAAGAAAAGGGAAAATTAAAGGAGTTCATCCATATAGAAAGATGATTGTATAAGGTGAGCACTGAGAGGGCTGATATATCCAGGTGGACCTATTTTTATTCATAACTCCTATGTTCACCTCTTACAGCATGTGAAGTAGACTGTGTTGCAATGATCTGTTTATCTGCTTTCCTTACCACTATACTCTAAGTGTAAGGATAAAGTTGGTGACTACAGTGTTCTTCACTGTGTTTCCAATAATTACACACGGTCTAACACACAGTAGGTACTAGTAACTGAATGGATGAATGGGTGGATGAATGGGTAGGTGGGTAGGTGGGTGGATAAATGGATGGGTGGGTGGGTAGGGGATAGATTATCTCATGTGTCTCTGGTATTAGGGAGCTACACNGATGAATGGGTGGATGAATGGGTAGGTGGGTAGGTGGGTGGATAAATGGATGGGTGGGTGGGTAGGGGATAGATTATCTCATGTGTCTCTGGTATTAGGGAGCTACACAGTCCTTGGCTACAGTAAAGAGGAAAGTTTCCTCATGCCCATGGGAAGCTTGACTGCAAATGCCACAATCACAAACATCTGTCAGATACCACTAACCTCTGCAACCGTTTGCTCAAATTCCTGATGCTTACCTTCAAAATCCAAACCTAAAAACCGATAATAAAATATACCACATTCTCACAACCGGCAACACCTTTCAGAGACAGCTCTGTTCAGTCAATGCAAAGCTATTTAATTTTGACTGAAATCGTTCCTCATTTTAAAGCTTTATTGAGAAATAATTCACATACCATATGATTTACTCATTTAAGGCACACAACTCAATGGTTTTTAGTATTTTCTCAGAATTGTGCAACTGCCAAAATGAATTTTAGAACATTTTCACTACCCCAAAAGAAACCTTGTACCCGATAGCAGCCTCTTCTTATTTCTCTTTCCCTCGTCTCCTGGAAACCACTTATCTGCTCTTTGTTTGTATAGATTTCCTGTTCTGGACATTTCATCTAAACACACTCATGGAGTATGTAGTCTTTTGTGACTGGCTTCTTTCACTTTGCATGACGTCTTCAAGGTTCACCTACACTGTAGCATGCATCCGTACTTAACTGCTTTTGATCACTGAAAAATGTTCTAATGCATATCACATTCTGTTTATCCATTCATCAAATGATTGACATCTGGGTTGTTTCCATTTTTTGACTATTATTAACAGTGCTGTTATAAACAGCCATGTGCAGTTTTTTTGTGTGGACATAACATTTTCATTTCCCTTGAGTTTGGCACAGAGGGGAATCTTGGGGTCATTCATTATTTCTATGTTTAACCTTTTGAAGAAGTGCACACTCTTTCCCAAAGCAACTGTACCATTTCACATCCCATCAGCAATATATGAGGGTTCCCATTGCTCCTCACCCTCATTCACCCTTGTTTTTATCTTGTTGTTGTTGTTTTTTTTAACACAAGACAATCTTGTAAGGTAGGCAGATTCTGACTCCTGGACCCTCCTATTCCCTTTTATTCCCTCTCCTTCCTAACTGGGTCTTCTGTCAAGAACCCAGTGCCTTTCCCAGGCAATGTCTCTTTTCATTCCTATAAACTGCTGTTGCCCAAACTCTAGAGCACTGACTCCTTCACAATTCCTCAGCCATATGCCTTATCCTTAAAGTCTGTGAGGGGTGCCACACTCAAGAAGGCAGATCAACAACCCAAACATCATTTCACAATAACCCAAGTTCCTTCCTTGACTTCTCAGTACCGAGAAAAGAGTTCGGGTAAACACACAGACACATGGTCCAAATCCCTCTGAAGGAAGGAAGGACTTTCTTCCCAGCTGGGAGTAGAAGGAGGAACGTGTGGTGCCATCAGCTGCAAGGAGCTGCTTCTCCTGAGTTCTCTCCCTTTCCAAGGCAGCCCACATTCTCTGACTGAGCAAATTGGAGGTTTAAAGGCACACTCACTATGGTCTGGCAGAGAATACCCGTTCCACAGTTCCTTCCCAAATTGGCCAAAGCTCTGTTGAGCCTGCACTATAGTTCAGCTTCAACCTCCGCCCAATACTGTTTCCTTCATCCTCCCTTCACAGGTGTTGATTCCTAATAAACATCTTACATCCATCTCAGCATCTGGTTCCCGAGAACCCAAGATATGTGAGTTTGTACCAGAAGTAGTCCAACAAAGTAGGCAATAAGATGGGGTTCTGGAGCAGTTATCAGTTATCTTGGGCAGGTGGTGAGGACACCAATTACTGGTAGGAGGAACACAGCTCTGGGGTAGGGTGGTAGCCTAACTGTTAAAACTTTCACCTGGGGTGAACTGGGAGTATGTACTGGTAGAAGGGAAGGTAGCAGCTAGAAGGATTTATCAGGCATTTGAGATGTATGGAGAAAAGAGCAGGTGCATGGATAAGAGTATTGGTGTGATCGCTAGGCGCCAGTGATGCGCTACAGAAAGAGAATGAACGCTGAAGGACTGAGTAAGAGGCAGCAGAAAGCTAGGAATGGAAGCCAGAGGGCTTCTTTAAGTGTATATGAAGAAGCTCTCATCTCCTCTAGGAGGGTGGAGAAAGCCAAGGCCAAATTCAGGAGGTTTCAATATCCAATCAAGGTCCCTGAGATTTTGACTTTCTGACTCTGAACTTGCTGAGCCTGCAGACTTAGGGAAGCTGTTCACCTACACTATTAGCTATCACCCCTCCAGCTCCCCATCTCTGAAGACAATGCAGAAACCTTACTCCTTCAAGGTATTATGTGGCATTTGCTCAGATAACTGCAAAAGGGAATTCCTGGACACTAATTAGTGTCATTTCAAGGACTGCTGGAACAAGATCTGCGGAGATGCTGATACCCAGAGACTTGAAGCATCACCACAGGCCCCTGGTTCAGAGAAATGATACGAAGCCTAAATAATAGATGAAATCCTAGCCAAGTCCTGGCTTGGTGGTCTACTGTGTCCATGAACCCACCCTGTGCTCTGTTCCCCTCTCACCAAATGTACAATTAGACTGACATACTTGGCAATTGGTGTAACTCCCACATTAAGTCCTTGGCCTGCGGGGTTAAGAGCTGTCATGGGAAAGGCCATGTGGAAGGCTCTTGAAGCCCTTCTCCCTTCAAGACAGTGATTCTGCCTCCTGGGAGAAAAAGTAGAGATTAGTGTCACTGGTGGCTCAGACGGTAAACCGCCTGTCTACAATGCAGGAGACCCGGGTTCAAGCCCTGGGTTGGGAAGATCCCTTGGAGAAGGAAATGGCAATCCACTCCAGTACTACTGCCTGGAAAATCCCATGGACAGAGGAGCCTGGTAGGCTACAGTCTATGGGGTCACAAGGAGTCGGTCACGACTGAGCGACTTCACTTTCACTTTAAAGATAAAAAAGACGCAGGGGTGGTGGTTCCCAAAATATCTCCATCTAATTTGCTAATCCAGGCACTGAAGAAACCAGATGGACCCTGGAAGATTACTGTAGAACAGGGGTCAGTGCACTTTCTCCATAAAGGTAAGGATAATAAATATTTAGATTTTGCTGGTCATAGAGTTCTTGTTTCAATTACTCAGTTCTACTGTTGTAGCATGAAAGCAACTATAGACAATTTGTAAATGTGGCTGGATTCCAAAAAAAACACAATAATATATATTTTAAATTAAATAAATTTAATATAGAAAACAGGCAGATGTGATTCTCAGGCTCGGGTTTGCTCCTGCTAGACTGCAACAAGCACAACCACATAGGAGCCTAAATTACAGCCACTATCTTTGCTCGAGAAAGTAACACGGCCTCAGGAATATGTCCTGTGGTCTTGACATGGTGAATGACTTTTCTATCACAGCCAAGAAAGGTGATCAGCCCCCACTTGGGGAAGTCACAGGTTTTAGACCCCCCTCATTCACAAATTAATGTGCAAGGTGAGGGATGTCCTCCGCTCCTCACCCCCTTTTTGCTTTCTCCTTTCCTCCCTCCCCAGATGTGAATGCTCAGAGCTGCCTCTGCCTCCTCTCTCCTCTCTGCATCCAAGCAGCTCCTTGCCCTTCTCTATCCGCCCTGCCCTTGCTCTCTCCTGTTTGCCTTTCCCTTATGCTCTGGGGCCCTTAGCCCTGGCATTTCAGCTGCCTCCTCTCTTGGCAATGGAATCTTGCCGTGGCTCAATCCTGCCACATAGCTTCCCCCGGAGACCCCTTCCTCCACTTTTCAGAGGCTTACCCCATAGCACTTCCCAAACTGGTGTCCTGTGGACTATCCCACAAAGTATGTAGAAATTTCCATGAGCCACTAGGTTTGGGAAATACCAGGCTAAATAAAGTTAGGTGTTTTTTTTTTGTTGTTGTTGTTAAAAAAGGGGGAGGGATCAAAAACAGTTCACATTCATATCAAATGGACAATATACATTTTTAATTTTACCCTTCAGCTATGTAAACTTCTGCCCTCTGTTGTATATATTACATAGATATATTACAGAAGATCTCTGTACTATCCTGGTATTCCTCAGAACATGACATCTACCAGTTACATTATGGGCATTATGTTGATTAGGCCAGACAAGCAAGAGGTGACCAACAGGCTAGAGGCCTTGGTAATACCTTCACAGACGTTCCAGGAGATGAGAGATAAACTCTGAATATATAGGGGCCTGCTACATTTACAGGGTCAAGGGTATGCTGAAATCCCCTTCTAGGGGAAAGACAAATTATACATCTTTTACCATCTACCATGAAGAAGGATGCACAACGCCTGGTAGGCCTGTTTGGATTCTGAAGATGTTGTTTTCTACAGCTAGTGATAGTTTCATGGCCCATGTACCGAGTGAGGTGATTGGCTGCTGGATATTGAGGACTGCAAAACAGGAAAGGGCTCCAGAGCAGGTTCAGGCTGTGATGCGAGCAGCCCTTTGGCCACAGTGGGAAAGACAGAGGTGATTCATGGGCCAGAAATATGGACTCTCACTTAACAAGATAGATCTTCGTACTGGTCACCCCGTTTGAATGGAAAGAGAAAGGGCTAAGGCTAATAATTACCGTTGTTGAACACAGACCAGCAATGAGCCAGTCCCCAGTGTGATACTACTCTTTGAAGAGACCAAGTGGACAACTTGCAACGAATTGACTATACTGGGCCCCCTCAAACCTAGAAAAACCAGCACTTCAAGAATATACACGTATTTTGGATACAGATTTGCCTTTTCCATCTGTAGGCCTCAGCCACGACCACTACCTTAAGGGCTTACATAGTGTTTGATCCACTGGTATGAGATTCCATACAACATCACATCAGACTGTGGGACCACGTCCCAGAAGAAGAGCAAGAGTGGGCCCAGGACCATGGGCTCCACGGGCTGCAGCACATTCCACATCTCTCAGAAGCTGCCCACCCAAGAGAGCCTCGAAACAGTCGGCTGAAGGCACAGCTCAAGTATGGTCATTGGCATTAATCTGACAGGATGGGGTCCCAGTCTCTAGGGTGCAAAATAATCATCAAATGAAAGACCTTTTTACACTTTTCCCACACATGCTGACTGGTTAGTCTTCATAGCGCAGACTCCATCTTGGTCCTGCTTCTGGAGCACCTGACCTGAAATAAGAATTATGTCAACCACAGCAGTGGTACATCACAGTCCCCGTCACCCTTCTCCCACCAACTTTCTTCTAGTTTTCTCTTTTTAGTGCTTCCTCAAAACACTTTCTTCCTCCTCAGGCTGCACAGTGGAAAGTGGGCCCCAGACTTCAGGCCTACCTGGCAGGAGCCTCTGGGGATCCAGGACTATGGACCTGCCCCTCCCCTTCATCCTCTCTCTCTTTGAAAGCATATTTCACCTCATTCACTGCCAGTCCCCAGAGGAGGGGAAGCTCTGGACATCACAGGTTATATTTTTGTTCCAATCACACACATCCTTTCAGTGACAGTGACTGCTAATTGCTTAATGAAGTAAACCCTACAGCTTTTTGCATTTTAAAAAAGCTATTAACCCCAAGAATGCCTCTATAATGAAAAATTTTAGGCAACAATGATATAATAACAAAGTTGAGCCCTCCGTCTACCCTTCCAAACACACTGTTGGCTGTATGCAACCCTTTGGTTCAGTCCAAGAGCATTCTGCTGCTGCTGCTGCTAAGTCACTTCAGTCGTGTCTGACTCTGTGTGACCCCATAGACGGCAGCCCACCAGGCTCCCCCATCCCTGGGATTCTCCAGGCAAGAATACTGGAGTGGGTTGCCATTCCTTCTCCAATGCATGAAAGAGAAAAGTGAAAGTGAAGTCGCTCAGTCTGTCCGACTGTTAACGACCCCATGGACTGCAGCCCACCAGGATACTCCGTCCATTGGATTTTCCAGGCAAGAGCATTAAGATAACAAAAATAACAAATGACTGAGTCTTTATTATATGCTAGCCATGGGCTGGGCCTTTTACATTCCTCTAAACCCCACACCAACTTTGGTTTAGATACATAGCTGAGGCTTGGAAACCTAAGTGGTTCCCCAGGGGCACGCAGCTTAGAAACGACAGAGAGAAAATCCACTCAGCTATTTTGACTTTGAGTGCCCAGCCCACTGGAGCAGCCGGAAAGCCACTCCCAGCTGACACCCAAGCCAGGCTGCCTTAGCAACAGCTCAGCAGCACACCATAGAGATCCGCACATCCAAAAGGCATTGTTCGCCACTTAGGGTCTGAAATAATAAAATGTTTGGGTTGGACATTCTTGGATCAGTAGAGAAATTTCCAGTTTGTGTTAATTTCCTTACTCTAAAGCAATAATGAAGCTAGCTACCTACCTATGTGAGAGCTGTGAGTCAGGAAAAGGCCCTTATTTTGGTGCGTGAGGTGTCATATAGGTGGTGGTCAGGTGCTTGTGCTCAACTGTGTCTGGCTCTTTGCAACACCATGGACCGTAGTCCGCCAGGCACCTCTGTCCATGGAATTCTCCAGGCAAGAATACTGGAGTGGGTTGCCATTTCCTACTTCAGGGATCTTCCCAACCAGGGATCAAACCCACGTCTCTTGCCTCTCCTGCACTGGCAGATGAGTTAACCACTGTGCAACCTGGGAAGCCCCGTGGGTGGTGATGGAGAGCTGCTATTTAGCCATTTTCACTCAGAAATACAAGTCTAGATCTTAGTGAAGGTCAGCTGTAGATGTGTGCTCAGAACCAAGGAGAACGCTGTGGCCTCAGGCCTCCAAGGACCACACAGGGCTTGAGCCCCAGCTCAGGGTTTAGTTCAGTGAATGACAGCTGACAGGGTAGAGGCAGAGCACCTGTGAGCTGCCTCCCCTACAAGCTGCCTCCCCTTCAATGCATCATTGTTATTGTCTGACTCTTTGCAACCTCATGGACTGCAGCACACCAGGCTCCCCTGTCCTTCACTATCTCCTGGAACTTGTTCAAATTCATTTCCATTGAGTCAGTGATGTTATCTAACCATCTCTTCCTCTGCTGCCTCCTTCTCCCTTTGCCTTCAGTCTTTCCCAGCATCAGGGTCTTTTCCAGTGCAACACTGTCATTCTTGTGAATTTCATTAGGTTCATCCAGTGGTCGCATTTTTAGAAAAATATAGAGAAGTGGGACTGTGGGGCCCTTCACACCACTTGTCAGCAAGTACAAATTCATGATATCTCCCTTGTGAAAGTGGCAGAGATGTAGGGGCAGGGGAGTGTGACTGTGACTAGGAGGACAGTCAAAATACTTCAACACTATGGGCCCAAAGAGGCCATGTGAAAGGCAAGGCAAGCAGGACACTGCAGTCTTGGGGTGGTCAGGTGGGTACTGGCACGTTTCCCTGCAGGATGACAGTCCCTCTCCCAGGAGGGTTGGGGTCTGATAGCTCTGGCAGCAGTGGTGGGAGGTAGGTGGGGAGGGGCAAAATGCAGGACGACCTCAGGCAGCAGAAGACTTAGCTGGTACAAAGGCGGTTCCGCTTTAGTGCCCATCAGGGATTCCTGCAGCCAGAGTGTCTGGAGAGGTGGAAGGGCACTCAGAGAGCTCAGACCAGTGCCTATTCACTAACCAGTTAAGGAGCATTTAAGATTTTCCTGGTGCTCACTGACGTACTGGGAACACCTGGTTATGACACATGGAGACAGGATGGCCTCCTGAGGAACACTGGAAGATCTCTGCACAGCGCTGTGACAAGAAATCCTTGGGTGTGTCAATGTATGCCAAAACCAACAGAGTACTGTAAAGTAAAATAAAGTAAAATGGAAGCTCAAAAAAAAAAAAAAGAAAGAAAGAAATCCTTGGGCTACTGATCATTTCTTCCAGGGGCCAGTCTTCTTCCAGTTTTCTGGACACCTGGAGACACACTGCAAANGTCAATGTATGCCAAAACCAACAGAGTACTGTAAAGTAAAATAAAGTAAAATGGAAGCTCAAAAAAAAAAAAAAGAAAGAAAGAAATCCTTGGGCTACTGATCATTTCTTCCAGGGGCCAGTCTTCTTCCAGTTTTCTGGACACCTGGAGACACACTGCAAATAAAATTAAATACAGAGGAAACCACATATGTTAAATATAGTCATAAAAATACTAATGAAAGTTAAGATACGGTAATATATGTGCATTTTTATTAATGCATTCAACAACAAGATCCAGTGGTGGGTAAAGTAACTATTGAATTAGTAATGAATGTAAATGGTATTTTGAGATGTCTGTGACAGCTGGATGTGATACGAATGTATCTGTGGTTTCTATTCTCAAAAGCACTGCTAATTCTACTGTGATTTGTTGCTGATATTCACAGTGGAAGGAAGTACTACATTTGACTTTATGACTTTAAGGTTAATAGCAATATAAGATATCATTTTTCCTATTCATATTCAGAGAGCCATTGGGGAAAGTCCAGGGACCCCAGGTTACTAATCTCCAATTCAGACTGTAGCACAGACCCATCCCTAATGTTTCATGTTCTCTAAGACATCCAGGACTGGAAGAGGTCAGTTTTCATTCCAATCCCAAAGAAAGGCAATGCCAAAGAATGCTCAAACTACTGCACAATTGCACTCATCTCACGTGCTAGTAAAGTAATGCTCAAAATTCTCCAAGCCAGCTTCAGCAATACGTGAACCATGAACTTCCAGATGTTCAAGCTGGTTTTAGAAAAGGCAGAGGAACCAGAGATCAAATTGCCAACATCCACTGGATCATGGAAAAAGCAAGAGAGTTCCAGAAAAACATCTATTTCTGC
Organism: Oreotragus oreotragus; assembly: GCA_006410675.1. Classification (NCBI taxonomy): domain Eukaryota; kingdom Metazoa; phylum Chordata; class Mammalia; order Artiodactyla; family Bovidae; genus Oreotragus; species Oreotragus oreotragus. Next base: position 102,016 of record SJYX01015326.1, on the reverse strand, counting down.
TTTATTGACTATACCAAAGCCTTTGACTGTATGGATCACAATAAACTGTGGAAAATTCTGAAAGAGATGGGAATACCCAGACCACCTGACCTGCCTCTTGAGAAACCTATATGCAGGTCAGGAAGCAACAGTTAGAACTGGACATGGAACAACAGACTGGTTCCAGATAGGAAAAGGAGTCAAGGCTGTATATTGTCACCCTTTTTATTTAACTTATATGCAGAGTACATTATGAGAAATGCTGGGCTGGAAGAAGCACAGGCTAGAATCAAGATTGCTGGGAGAAATATCAATAACCTCAAATATGTAGATGACACCACCCTTATGGCAGAAAGTGAAGAGGAACTAAAAAGCCTCTCGATGAAAGTGAAAGAGGAGAGTGAAAAAGTTGACTTAAAGCTCAACATTCAGAAAACAAAGATCATGGCATCTGGTCCCATCACTTCAAGGCAAATAGATGGGGAAACAGTGGAAACAGAACGGCAAAGAATTGATGCTTTTGAACTGTGGTGTTGGAGAAGACTCTTGAGAGTCCCTTAGAATGCAAGGAGATCCAACCAGTCCATTCTAAAGGAGATCAGCCCTGGGATTTCTTTGGAAGGACTGATGCTAAAGCTGAAACTCCNGATAGGAAAAGGAGTCAAGGCTGTATATTGTCACCCTTTTTATTTAACTTATATGCAGAGTACATTATGAGAAATGCTGGGCTGGAAGAAGCACAGGCTAGAATCAAGATTGCTGGGAGAAATATCAATAACCTCAAATATGTAGATGACACCACCCTTATGGCAGAAAGTGAAGAGGAACTAAAAAGCCTCTCGATGAAAGTGAAAGAGGAGAGTGAAAAAGTTGACTTAAAGCTCAACATTCAGAAAACAAAGATCATGGCATCTGGTCCCATCACTTCAAGGCAAATAGATGGGGAAACAGTGGAAACAGAACGGCAAAGAATTGATGCTTTTGAACTGTGGTGTTGGAGAAGACTCTTGAGAGTCCCTTAGAATGCAAGGAGATCCAACCAGTCCATTCTAAAGGAGATCAGCCCTGGGATTTCTTTGGAAGGACTGATGCTAAAGCTGAAACTCCAGTACTCTGGCCACCTCATGCGAAGAGCTGACTCATTGGAAAAGACTCTGATGCTGGGAGGGATTGGGGGCAGGAGGAGAAGGGGACGACAGAGGATGAGATGGCTGGATGGCATCACCGACTTGATGGACATGAGTTTGAGTGAACTCCGGGAGTTGGTGATGGACAGGGAGGCCTGGCGTGCTGCAATTCATGGGGTCACAAAGAGTCGGACACGTCTGAGCGACTGAACTGAAGACATCCTGAATTCGTGTGCACTGAAGTCCCAAGGTGTGCACGCCAGCAGCTGGTGCCTAAATGCTTATCAACCCATGATTCCATGGAAGGTGTGGGGGGAGTACAGTTGTGTCCTGATTTTCATTATGACCCAATTCCTGGGAAAACAGAAAACTCTCCCTTTATTACGTAAATTCCTTGGAAAGCTCAGGTTGCCCTGGGGTCCCCAGTATACAGCTGCACATACCAAGGATCCAGGTACCCAGTGAGGTGACAGCTCTCTACCATAGTGCGCAAATGTGAGAGCAGTCACCAATTGCCTTGGTGGTGCTTGAGACACAAGAGAAGGGAAACTCTGGTAGAATCTACCTGTGATGGCATGGACAGCGTGTCATGGAGAAGAATGCCTGACATTCCTTCCTTGACTGTGTTTCTAAGAGTTATACCTGTGTATAGGTTGATGAATTCATAATTATCTCCTGGAAAAAAATAGGGTTGAAGAAAGGCCATCTCCCACACAAAGACCTTTAAATAAAAGTCAGCAGTAGTAGATTTACAATGGCATGAGTAGAGTAAGCTGGGACTAAAAAATTTTGCAACATAAAATGAAATTCAAATTTAATCATTACCATTAATGATATTTAAATTGTAACTATTATTTCAGGGAAGAAAAAAACAAACAGCTTCCATCCAGGATACCAAATAATGTTCTCTGCGGTACACCTGAAACTGACACAATATTGTAAACCAACTATCTTGCAATTAAAAAAAAAAAATTGTTGCTCTAAGAGAATGTCAACCCACAATTCTGGCAGCTGCTGATAAACACTCAGAAATTGTCCTACTTTTGTGAACACCAGGAGTAGTTGCAGCTGGAAGCAGTGAAAAACACATGCCCAAATTTTGACCTCTGAGCTATCTGGCCAACATTTTATTTCTTGACCTCAAGGATGCTCTGAAATTATCTACGCAATGAAATTCTCCTTTAGAGTGTTTGTTTTAGACTCTGTGCTGTCAGATATTGGGAATGTACCCAGCAGTGTGGCATTCAAGAATACAAACACCATTTGCCATCCATACACTGAAGATTATGTGTAAGTTATTAACAGGGCCCAAGGTTCCATAATTGGCTTTGTGTGAGCTATGGCTTTGCTGTTAGACTTGCTGACCAGCATCCAGTAACTGCCAGTGGTGGGACAAAGATAGCTCCTTCATTTCTACTCAAAACCCTTTTGTTGTTGTTCAGTTGCTTATTTGTATTAAAAAGCAGACACCTTACTTTGCCGACAAAGGTCTGTCTAGTCAAAGCTTTGGTTTTTCCAGTAGTCAGGTATGGATGTGAGAGTTGGACCATAAAGAAAGCTGAGTGCTGAAGAATTGATACTTTTGAACTGTGGTGTTGGAGAAGACTCTTGAGAGTCCCTTGGACTGCAAGGAGATCCAAATAGTCAATCCTAAAGGAAATCAGTCCTGGGTGTTCATTGGAAGGACTGATGCTGAAGCTGAAGCTCTAATACTTGTCCGACTCACAAAGAGTCGGACATGACTGAGTGACTGAACTGACTGACTGACTGTCTGACTCTTTGTGACCCCATGGACTGCAGCATGCCAGGCTTCCCATCTTTCACTATCTCCCAGAGTTTGCTCAAACTCCTGTCCATTGTGTTGATGATGTCATCCAACCATCTTATCCTCTGATGCCCCCTTTTCTCCTCCTGCCCTCAATCTTTCCCAGCATCCAGGTCTTTTCTAATAAGCCAGGTCTTCGGATCAGGTGGCCAAAGTATTGGAGCTTCAGCTTCAGCATCAGAGCTTCCAATGAATATTCAGGGTTGATTTCCTTTAGGATTGACTGGTTTGATCTCCTTGTAGTTCAAAAGACTCTCGAGCATCTTCTCCAGCACCACACTTTGAAAGCATCAATTCTTTGGTGCTCAGCCTTCTTTACAGTTCAACTCTCACATCCATACATGACTACTGGAAAAACTATAGTTTTGACTATACAGACTTTTGTTGGAAAAATGATGTCTCTACTTTTTAATGCATTCTTTAAGTTTGTCATAGCTTTCTTTCCAAGGAGCAAGCAACTTTTAATTTCATGGCTACAGTCATCATCTGCAGTGAATCTGGAGCCCAAGAAAATAAAGTTTGTCGCTGCTTCCATTTTTTTCCCCCATCCATTTGGCATGAAGGGGGTGGGACTGGATGCAATTATCTTAGTTTTTTGAATGTTGAGTTTTAAGTCAGCTTTTTCACTCCTATTTCACCTCCATCAAAACCCTGGAAGGAAGAAAAGATTCTGTCAAGTTGACTCCTTGTGGCCTAATAAGACTGGAACCTGTTCTTCCTCATTTAATCCCTACCTAAGTCACATTTCTCCTTATACTTAGTCAAAACTTGCCAAACTCTGTCTATAAAGAAGTAAAGGAAGGAATCTGAATTAAATGACTGACATCAATATTCAGAATATGGAGGAGGAGGCTGGGAGAAAAATGAGTAATTATAATCAGGATTCATGATGATGAAGATGATGATAGCACATTTATTAAATGCCTCCTACATGGTGGAAACTATGATTTTTGAGATAACACCTGTGTGTCTTTAAGCTACCACCACACTGCTTTGATTACCATAATTTTGTGATATGGTCTGAAATCAGGAAGTGTGAGATCTCCAATCTTGTTCTTTTCCAAGATTACTTTGGATATTTGGGTTGCTTGAGATTCCATACACATCTTATAATAGAGTTTTTCCATTTGTGCAAAACATGCCATTGACATTTTGATAGGGTTGCACTGTGGAAATTAGGGGATGCACTTTAAAACTACAACCTTAATTTCTTATGACACCCTATGAGATAGGTTCTATTATTTCTGAAATGCACATAAGAAAGTGAAGGCAGTGATCTCGTACCTTTTTACAAAACGTTGATACTGAGCTGTGGAAATTCAGGCAGTGCTTTAAATTTCTTTCCCACTACTAATAATGAATATTATTATCATTATCATCTATTTCCATTCTTTTACCTTATTCCTATAATCTAGTTTTGTCTGTGGGGTATCTTGATAGGAGTTAGAAATTTGGCTCCAGAGCCCCAGGTCCCCCGACAGGGCTTTGACAACTGATTATCCCAGCAGTGAGATCACAGTCTGCCTGGGAAAACCAACTCCCACAGCTCTGACAAATTAGCATTGTATGTACTGGGATGGTTGATGCTCTTCATAGAGGACTATGCTAGGGCCATGACTAAGCCTTACACCTGTACGTGTTGCTGTGGTAGCAGCTCTCCAGTGATTCACATGTGGTAGGAGTTTCAGAGATGGTGCCTGAAATTTATTGCCCAGGTGTACATTTCATGTGATATTAATCAGAACCATCCTTAGGGAAGGTGTGTGTGGAGCAGCCCAAATGAATAATGATTTTTAAAACATTTTTTTCTTAGGGAAAAGTTCTAAAATATTCATAAGTACAGAGAGTAGTATCATGAGTGCACATGTCTTTGAGTATTTTTATATTGATGAAATCAAGTAAGAAAGAACATCAGGACAGCTTTGAAGAGGAAAAGAATTTGAGAAAGACAACACAAAGGAGGGAGTGATAAATGGGAGGGGCTGTGCTCAGACAAAGGCTCTTTGTAAGGATGACAAACGCCAGAGGGTGATGGTGCACCCTTAGGAACATTCCTGATGCCTCCCACAGGATTTAGGAATAAATTCATCATAATAGAAGTTAATATTTATTAAACCTTTCCTATGTGTTAAGCATGACCTTACAAACTTATGAGGCAGCCATTATTATTATGGTGCAAAGCACCATCTTACAAACTTATGAGATAGCCATTATTATTATTATTTGTAAGATGCCCATCTCACAAAGGAGAAAATTGCAGCTGTGAGAAGTTAAGTTTCACTTTTTAAAAGTTCTGTGGCTGATCAATGTCAGAGGCAAGATTTGAACCCAGGATCTGACTCAAGAGCCTCTACTAATAATATGCCTGTGTTTACAAAGCCTGGTTTATAGGCTTTTGGACTCAAAACCACTAGGGCACTTGTTAAAAGTAAGTCTGCTTATTATATGTACCATGGTGAGAGCTTGCTTTTATAATTAACCCAGGTTACTTCAATGGCTGGGGTAATAACACGCTACTGAAAGAATTTCACTAACCAAGATATTTAAAAAACATGATTAATATTGTCATTGGTTTCAAGGGAGATTTAAATAACTATATTGTCATTTTCTGAGGGAAAGAAGAATGTACAAAGATGAAATCTATCTTTTAAAGTAGTAAGCCAGATTCTCACCAGGGCTTAAATCATTCATTGATTGTAAGGCAGGGGCACGGAGAGTTAAAAGAACTCTTTAATTAGTGCCTGGAATTCATTGATAACAGGAAATATTAAGTATCACGCTGAAATTTCTTTTATCCCTTTGTAACTGGACTACCATGAGGCTTTCTTGGGTCCAGGTTTTGCCTGGTACATCCAAAAAGAAAACAGATCAACTCCAGAAGCCTTGACAATGAATTTTCATCAAGGAATATTCTTTTCCTAGTCTTAATGAATTTTATTAGAAAGAATAACCTCAAAATAGAACTGATGATGGTTAAAATGTCACATTGTACAATTTGTTAGAGATTTTTTAAAAGACCAAATTGCCTTGATCAAATTTAGATCTGCAAATATTTGTTAAGGGTAATTAGATTGATAAAAACAATGATCACAAAAGAAAATTTACAATGCATAAGCTAAAATGGATGCAATTTGATAGATGTATTAAATACTTCCTGAGGTGGTACAGTGGTAAAGAATTTGCCTGCCAGTGCAGGAGACATAAGAGATGGAGGTTCAATCCCTGGGTTGGGAAGATCCCCTGGAGTAGGAAATGGTAACCCACTCTGATATTCTTACCTGAAAAATTCCAGAGGAGCCTGGCAGACTACCGTCCATGGGGTCATAAGAGTCGGATGTGACTGAGCACGCAGGCACACAACACAAAACAGAAATAAATTCTTTCACTTCAGAAAATGTATTATGCCTGCATTCATAAACATGGAGTCCAAGGGACTATAGTCAAAACATTAATCTGGCATGAATGGTCAGGGTCACGCTCGGGAGACAATGCCCAGGGCCCACCAGAGGACAGTTTCTGGAACTCAAGTGTATGTGTGGAGACAGCCTGGTTAATTCTGCTGAAACCCCATAGCCATGTCTGGGTATTACCCACCTCTCTAGCCATCCCTCCTGCCTTCTCCTGACCTCCTCTTGTTAACCTGAGTGATTCCCCAGCCTAGGTTCCCCAGCTCACAGTTTCCCTGCCTGGCAGGTCTTTCCATGCCCCTAACTCTTACCCTTCCTTCCAGAAGCAGGCCCAGCTCATCCTTGTTGCCTCCCACGTGGCCTCCATCCTGCTGTGATCCAGACCTTGTCCTTCCGCATAAACTCCTCCTTCCAAAGTCACCAAGGACCTCCATGCTGCTGAATCCAAAGGAGACTCTCAGATGGCCTTCTTTGTCCACCACTCCCTCCTTCTGGTAGAAACCATTTCTTCCCAAGTTTCCACTGAGTGAGTGAGTGAAGTCGCTCAGTCGTGTCCGACTCTGTGTGACCCCGTGAACTGTAGCCTACCAGGCTCCTCTGTCCTTGGGATTCTCCAGGCAAGAATACTGGAGGGGGTTGCCATTTCCTTCTCCAGGGGAACTTCCCGACCCAGGGATCGAACCCAGGTTTCCCGCATTGCAGGCAGATGCTTTAACCTCTGAGCCACCAGGGAAGCCCTTGTAGAATACAACACCATTTGGCCAACGACAATGCCCAGAAGAGCTACAGCTGTGGGCTCTTATCAACCTGCACTCAGGGCAGCCCTCAGTCCTGAAGGAGGGAGTTGGGCAGTATCCACCACACCCCCACAAACTCAGCAGGGTCCAAAACCAGACGCATTTGGTCCTGACCATTCCATTTTCAACTTTTCCCTCTGACTTCCACTATCCTATTGAAGTTCTTGTCACCTTCTGATCAGATTAATTTGCTAGCCTCCTTCGTAAGCTGGGCCTATTCCAGTTCATCTGTTACACAATTAGCTAGTTTTTCTTTTTTTTAATCTATTTTTTTTTTGAAAACTGGTAAAATATGCCCAACATGCAATTGACCATTTTGACATTTTAAATGGCATTAATTAAATTCACATGTTGTGCAACACCACCACAGTCTATTTTTAGAACTTTTTCCCTACACTGAACAGAAACTCTATAATCGTCAAACAGTAACTCCCATTCCCCCTCCCCAACCCCTGGTAACCTCTAATCTATTTTCTGTTTCCCAAGGAATGTATTTAAGGAAGACAGCTTGCATTGTTCATCAAAATATCCTCAGAGTCCTCTTCACCTCTCTCTGCACTGGACGGTCTGCCCTTTCTGACCCCTGCAGCCTCCCTCATCTTTACTGTCTTGCTGCTGTCTCTCCCCTCACCTTCTCTTTGTGCCCCACCCCCACCAGCTCTCAGCCTGAGACTTTCTCCACCCACATAGCCAGCAGCAAAGTGCAGTCTGGCTTTAGTCTCATGGGGAGCAGCCTCTTGTATTCCACTTTAAATCCAGAAAAACTTGTTCAGTCACTCGGTTATGTCTGACTCTTTGCTACCCTACGGACTGTAGCCCACCAGGCTCCTCTGTCCATGGGATTCTCCAGGCAAGAATACTGGAGTAGGTTGCCATTCTCTTCTCCAAGCGATCATCTTGATCCAGGGATCGAATCTGTGTCTCCTGCATTGGCAGGAGGATTCTTTACCGCTAAGCCACCCGGGAAGTCTAGAAAACTTGNTTGCTACCCTACGGACTGTAGCCCACCAGGCTCCTCTGTCCATGGGATTCTCCAGGCAAGAATACTGGAGTAGGTTGCCATTCTCTTCTCCAAGCGATCATCTTGATCCAGGGATCGAATCTGTGTCTCCTGCATTGGCAGGAGGATTCTTTACCGCTAAGCCACCCGGGAAGTCTAGAAAACTTGATATCCCCACAAGTCTATTGTATAATTTTCTCCGAGAGGTGACACTGGAAGGAGACCAAATGCACTATTTGCCTGTTGCACCCAAGACTATTTCCAACTCACAGCCTGACTGTCCCCCTCTGCTTCTCTTATGGGGCTGCTGAAACTGCACTGCCTGAGACAAGTTAGTGCTGGGATAGGAAGTGGGCTGGGCCAAAGTGAGGGTGGAATGCTGAGGAGACATTAATGTTAAAGAGCTGGGGCGACAGCATACAGATGGAGAGAATGTGTGCGGACAACAGCAAAGTAGGAAAAGCGAGGTCGGCTCAGCGAACAGCAGGCCCGGTTGCCTGCGGAGTAGCGGGCACGGGAGAGTGACACGAAAGGAGGGTGGAGGTGAAACTCTCGAGGGCTTTGGAGATCGTGTAAGGGGTTGACTTGCCTCCACGTTTGATGGGAAGCTCTCTCTGTATGAAACAGAAAATCCACTTTGAGGGTTTAAATAACAAAGGGGATTTACTGACCCAAGGAACTGAAAAGTCCAGGGGACCTTGAGGTGAGGGCTCTGGTCTCATTTCTCAGGTATTCTCTTCTTCGCTCTTCTCTTGAGAGTCTTTGGGCTAGCTTCTCTCAAGGTTGAAAAGGTGGTTTTGGCAGCAACCAGGGTACAGGTGTCTTTTTACCAAAGGAAAGGGATGGTCTGGCTTCCCTAAGCAGCATAACAGAACTACTCACCTTCACTCTGTGTCAACTTGCACCAGTCATGGTGGGCAGGCCTCTGCTATGCCCCTCTCTGCATAACCCAATCTCTGCAATGACGTTCTCACCCCAAGCAGGAGCCCCTTGAAGCTAGGGCTGGGGTCATTCCAATGGCATGGCTGCTGGTTTGGACTTCATCTTTGTAGTCAGCGACAGAGGCATTGGAGTGAGTTGCCTTTTGTGAGAGTAAGCAATTAATGATTTTTATTTTTTGTCTTTCACTTTCTCTTCCTCCTTTTTTATTGTTTACAATTTACCACAGCATATTCTTTTGTTCTGTTTTCAAAAATCATAATCTACATGGTTTTACTAGAGTTTTATTTACTGCTGTGTACCCAAGTGACTGAAAATATCCTCAAAAATGTTTTTTTGTAGTCTAATTTTACAAGCCCAAAAGACACAGCTTCACTTGAATATTAGAACACTGTGAGATTAATATTAATTTAGCTGAACATTTTCAGTTTGAATTAACATGCTTGCAATGCCATTCAATCTTGCAAATTGCTATCCTCAGGAATTGAACGTGCTTTAGTTTTCAAAGTATCAATTATAAGGCATAAAAGTTCAACTACAGCTCCTGGTTTAATCCTTTAGCTATCCATCATCTAAAGCTTACAGAAACAGTTGAATTAAATTTCAAGGATGTAGGGTGGCTATTTTTGCAGACTAAGCAAACAATAGCTGCAATTTGATGCCCTTGATAGAAGTGGACTGGTATGTTAATTCTATGTATAAATTCAGGAAAGTAAAGAATTTACTCTTGTTCTCATCCAAGTTCGACTCCATCCTCTCAAAAATAATTCCTATTCCTTCATTCATTAAAGAAGTTCGGGACTTGGCTTTGTCTCATTTTGAATATCCATATATTATTTTGTCATGGATTTCTTTGTTGTGCTTTGCTCCATCTCTCTGATCTTCAGTTATCTTGACCTCTTTTTACTCCTGTTTAGGATCCAAGTTCCTGACTAGATACCTCACAACACTGTTTGGAAGGTCAATATGGAGAAGCTGTGAGGACTGCTACGGTCTACATAAAATGTTTCCTTTTGTGATAATACAGCATCTGTAGTTGCAGCAGTTACTGTTCAGGCCCTTTTGTGTTACAGCTTCTTCAGTCTTTGTGTGAGGGTTTTCTCCAGTCTTCTGAGGGCACCAGATCTATGTGCAAGGCTCTGCCCATGACCACTGGAGTTGGTGGACAAATATCCCCAGCTTTTTGCCCCTTGGTGGTGCTGGTAGGTGGGGGGCAATTCTAACAAGTGTTCTATGCAATCTCTCAGAGGTGACGCCCTGTTCCCATAGCAGAAACTTCATCAAGGCACTGTTTTGTGTTCCTTCCATTTTATTTTTCACTTCCTGAACTGGTATTTCCTGGGTTTACCTCTCAAATTGACCACCTGTCCTCAAATTATTAAGGTCTGTTTCTGGTGGGACTTAGCCTAAGACTCTAGTTCCAAAGGCTTTTCAAAAAGTGTACATGCAGCTCTTTCCAGCCAGCGCCGAGCGATGGGCATCTCTCGGGACAACTGGCACAAGCGCCGTAAGACCGGGGGCAAGAGAAAGCCCTACCACAAGAAGCGGAAGTATGAGCTGGGACGGCCCGCTGCCAACACAAAGATTGGCCCCCGCCGCATACACACAGTCCGTGTGCGGGGAGGCAACAAGAAGTACCGGGCCTTGAGGCTGGACGTGGGGAACTTCTCCTGGGGCTCAGAGTGTTGTACACGCAAGACAAGAATAATCGATGTTGTCTATAATGCATCCAACAACGAACTGGTCCGTACCAAGACCCTGGTGAAGAACTGTATTGTGCTTATCGACAGCACACCGTACCGACAGTGGTACGAGTCCCACTATGCACTGCCCCTGGGCCGCAAGAAGGGGGCCAAGCTGACTCCTGAGGAGGAAGAGATTTTAAACAAGAAACGATCAAAGAAAATTCAGAAGAAATACGAGAGGAAAAAGAACGCAAAAATCAGTAGTCTTCTAGAGGAGCAGTTCCAGCAGGGCAAGCTTCTTGCATGCATCGCTTCAAGACCAGGCCAGTGTGGCCGAGCAGACAGCTATGTGCTAGAGGGAAAAGAGCTCGAGTTCTATCTGAGGAAGATCAAGGCCCGGAAAGGCAAATAAACCCTCTTCTCTCCTGTCTTAGCTCATCTAATTAAGGCGTTTATTATTCTAAAAAAAAAAAAAAAAAAAAAGTGTACATGCAGCCAGCATTCTAGGGCTTTATCGCTCAGCCTTAGTCCTGAATGGAACTAAGTCTACTTTGTCTCCTGATTACTTGGACTTAGCGTATTTGGTGCTAATTCTCTGAGAGGTAGTTTTCTAGTAATTCTGGCCACACCTACCATTTGCTGAGAGACTGTACCTTACAGAAAAGCCAGCTGAAACATGAGTCAAGCAGATGGAGGTGAACTATCACCATTATTGCTAATAAAGATGATATTCAAAAACATGGCTTACAGCTGTGGGCAAGTGAGTTTTCTAACACCGAACCCCAAAGCCAAGCAGTCTTAGGCACAAGGTCATAGACAGTGTTGGACAGCTGAAGGACTCCAACTGCCCTGGCAGAGCCTGCTACTCTGAAGTCTGCAGAAAGAAGGAGCAGAACAGGATGGGTTTTCTCTGCAGAGACAGGTCCCAAAGAGAAGGAGGAGGAGGAAGGGGCTGCGTCACACATGCCGAGCTCGTATTCTCCAGATTTTCCGTTAGAAAATTCATTCCTCCCTTGTAGGAATGAGTGGGTCCAGAAAGAAACCCAGAATGTTATTGTAATGGATTCCTTTCCTCATAAAAACAAGATGCTAGAGGAAAGGAGTTCCCTCTTTCCAACATTCCCCAGGTTTTTATTCTCTTAGCTCTTTAACCATTACACTCCGGGCCAACTGAGTGTGACCGGCTCCCCTGCAGGAGATCATCTTTTAATATGATGACAGTGTAGCCCCCACCATGAGCATACCCCCCCCACCCCTCCCACCCAAATGGCAACTACTCTTTCTTTGTGTGTTCTCCTGGTCCTGGTGGTGAAAAATGCAGCTATTGCCCCCAAAAGGCAATTCAGTGACTGAAGTAATCATAAGCCATGCTGAACCCAGTTGAAAGTTCCCCATTTCACTTTTCATTCTGAATTATATCTAACCATGTTGTTTAGGACAGTCTATCAGAGGTTCTGCCANGATGAGAGGAAAAAGAACGCAAAAATCAGTAGTCTTCTAGAGGAGCAGTTCCAGCAGGGCAAGCTTCTTGGTAAGATGACTTCTGCATTTGGGGGAGGAGGCATCTCAAGATATGGTGTGCTCTCTGGAGGCTAGAGAGTTCACCAGAAGGGTTTGATAACAGTGCACAAGCACAAATCAGAATATTTGATCATCTGGTTAGTTTGAAGCAGAAATGGAAGATAGTGGGCAGGAGCCCATAGGCCTGAACTTGGTCTAGGCCTCCGAGTTTCAGGAGTATCTCGAGAACTCGTCTGTGTCCGGGCTGAGGGGATTGTCTCAGTGATGAAAACTTTGTCCAGTTCTGCTACTGATTTTCAAAGTGATGATAAAGTATATCTGAGGAGACTTTGGGCTTCGTGTCTGCCCTCATGATACCTGGACCGACGTGGGCGCTTAAGGGTAGCGATAGGGCCACAAGTGTCATTTTCATGAGGACCACATACTCTCTTGCAGCATGCATCGCTTCAAGACCAGGCCAGTGTGGCCGAGCAGACGGCTATGTGCTAGAGGGAAAAGAGCTCGAGTTCTATCTGAGGAAGATCAAGGCCCGGAAAGGCAAATAAACCCTCTTCTCTCCTGTCTTAGCTCATCTAATAAAGGCGTTTACTATTCTATGCCATGTTCATGTTCTGAGAATACTTCATTGTTTGGCACACTATAGAACGCCCCAACTCCCCCTGCCTGAAGGCCCAGGCCTGTTACAGGGCTGAGTCTAGCAGGAGGAACAGTTCTCACTCCTGAGGCTGAGTTTCAGCAACAGGGATGTGTTGTGCAGGTTGAGCAGAGACTATGAGGGAGGTAACCCAGCTTGGGGCCCCTGCAGTATTGGGCTGTTGACTGGATGGGCTGTTGACTGGACCGTCGTTGGAACTAAAGCCATGTTGCCTCCCTAAAATTCTCTTAGAGACCCTGTATGCAGACTTTGGTTTGGGTTTTTTGGGTTTTTTTTCAGGTTCTTGGTCTAGAAACCTTGAAATTGTGTTTAATTTTCTCTTGAGCTCTAATCCTTTCCCCTCTCCTTACTCAAAAGTTAGTTTGTTAAATTGTTGAATTGGTTTCTTCAGCTTTCCCTTTTCATAGTTCCTCAGTTATTTGTAGCAAATAGTGGTCTTTTAGGTTAAAGACGGGTTAAATCTTAGGTTATCCTTGGGTCATAACTCCCACATCAAATGTCACCAAATTTTGTGTGGTGCTAGTGGTAAAGAACCTGCCTGCCAGTGCAGGAGACATAAGAGATGCAGATTTGGTCCCTGGGTTGGGAAGATCCCCTGGAGGTGGGCATGGCAACCCATCCCAGTATTGCCTGGAGAATCCATGGACAGAGGAGCCTGGCGGGTTGCAGTCCAAGGGTTGAAAACAGCTGGCAACCGAGCACAAAGCACAGCTGCTGCTCTGGCGGCTTTTCTGCATCCTGCTTTGCTCTTCTGTTTTCTCCAGCACAGTCCAGCTCTCTGTGATCAGTTTAAAGAGATAAGATTTTTTTTTAACTTCTTTTGGATATGAACCATTTTTAATGGTCTTTATTAAATTTGTTACAGTACTGCTTTTGTGTTTAGTTTTTTGCCTGCACAGCTTGTGGGATCTTAGTTCCCGACCAGGAATCAAACCTGTGCCCCCTGCATTGGAATGTAAAGTCTTAACCACTAGACCACCAGTGAAGTCCCTGAAAGATAAATTTTTTTACACAGCATCCCATCTCAAAGTTGCAACCAGAAGCTATGGAACTCAATGAGACCTAATCCCTTCTATGGTGACTGCCATCCTTACATGTATTCACTTTTCCTTTTGTTGGGAATGCTTTCTGTCATATGCCCACGTTGCTCACTCCTTTTAGATCTTTGCCAGTCCAGTGAGTTCCCTATTCACAGAATTTTAAATAGCACTCCCTTCCCCTTCCATGCCATATCTTTTGCCCCTGTTTTTTTTCCCTTATTTGGCATAAATTTTGTTTGTTTGCTTATCTTATTTTGAACCTTCTATTAAAATATATCTCCTGGGAAAACGGGTATGTCTATTGCTGCATCTCTAGTACCTGGAAAGCAGCACAGCAATATACCAATCAAATATATACTTTAAGGAGTTCTAAAGAAAAGGTTTTATCCAATTTAAAGTGGTTGAAAAGCACTTGGCTTAAATGAGCTACAAATCTAAATTGGTTCATCAACTTGGCTAATTGCAGACTTCTGTAATTCTGACTTCTGGCCAAACAGTCGGAAAGGGTGGACCACTAAGACCAGCCCTTTAAAACCTTTCCGGTGATTCTGAGGAGACCTGACCTCTGCCTTCCCACCCAGTGATCTGACAACACCTGGTCATTAGCTGATGTTTGCTCGGAGAGCTGTGTGTTGGGTGTGGCACAGCAACAAAGGAGCCTTGAGTGCATCTATCTACATCTCCACTGCTCTCCCTGATGAGCACTCAACCTGAAGCAACCTCTCTCAACCCTTCCAAAACACTTCGGGTGCCTTCTGAGTGAATGGTGACCAGGTGCCTTTTCTGGACAGTATAGGTTTGTCAACCAAGGCTGAGAAAAGTTCAGCATCCCGTCACCCAGCAGGAAAGCAGAACCCAGCATTGTAATCCTGTCAACAGTGCCAGAGGCTGCATGTCCTCAAGCTCTCCCTCCGTTCATCCATTTTTGAGTTTTGGCACTTGTTTTCCTTTAGCTTTAACATTCAGCTTTGGCATTCACCAATTGTTTAGAAGGAATCTTAGAGAAACTCAGTTTAGGAGCAACTCTAGTACTCTGTGAGGCTGTTTTCCAAAGGCCCCCTGTTAACTCCCATCAGCTGAGTGCCCCAGACCCACCACAGAGATGGACCTGCAGTTTTCACCCCTTAAATTGTCCTTTCGTTTGGTGGGAGCAGAGAAGGGCTTGTTCAGATGCTGCAAGTCTAGGCTGGGTCCCTTCACATCTCTGTCAACTTCAGGGCAGACTTTCAAAAACCCTTCGTGCCCTGCCCCCCCAAACCCTTATCTTTAGCCCACTTCAGAGTATGCCAGTTCAGTTTTAAGCAATTTTAATTGCACAAATAATAAATGAATACATTGTCATCGTAAACAAATTGAACATAACAGATAAAAGTACCCAGTACACACTTCGGCCCCTCTTCAGGGTGAGGTTATCAGAATAAGTTATGTTCTAAACATCTTTTTATGTGACCCTGGGGGTAGCAGCAGCAGCATTCCCTGGAAACCTACTAGAAATATGCAAATTCTTAACCTCTATCCCAGACTTAATGAATCAAATGCCGGGGGTGATACCCAAGACTTTAACCAGCCCTTCAGTGATACTGATGCTCCATCAAGTTTAAGAACTGGCCTACCCCAAAATCATAGAGGAAATAAACCGTGCACCTGGGCTCCAGTCCTCTGTGCCTCGCCCTTGTGTCCTAGCTTCACCTCCAAGCCAATGTGGAAGCATCCTCTACCTGATTCAGGCCCTTCTGCCATCGGGAACTGTCCCTAGGTGCCCAGGCTTAGGGCACGTGGGAATGCTGCTCTAATAGCTCTGCAGGGCCCGCAAAGTGGGCGGGGGCGGGCCTGGGGGAGGCAGCTGGACTGCCTGCCTCGGCTGGTTTGGCTCAGGGCTCCTGGGTCTCGTTCTCTGACCCTGACGCCTCCTCCTCGATGCGGTCCGCTGCCTCGATGTCGCCGCCCTCTTCGGCCCGGAAGCGCAGCAGATGCGGGGTACGGGGGGCGCGGACGCGGCCGAAGTTCCGGAGGCTGATGGCTGGCGAGGGAGCACCTACGCCCAGGAAGCGGCCGAGCAGCGGGGTCTGCGCGGTCACCGGCCGGGCTGGGCCAGGGGACGCCTCCACCTGCAGGCTTTGCTCAGGGTCGTCGCTCATGCTGCGGACAGGCAGGAGGGCTGCGTGAGCAAGCCTCTGACAGCAGGTGGACTGGGAGGGACTGAGTCCTGGGCGCCCGGAGGGTGGGTGGGGAACTGGAGCCTGGTTACTGACTCAGGTTCTGCCTCGCCCTGGGCAACTCACCGCAGGTTAAAGGTGGAGCCCAGGAAGGAAGGCCGCAGCGACTCAGCCACTGTGGCCACCGTGTAGGGCGGCTGCGCCGAGTCCTCATCCCAGTACGCATCCTTCTCCGCGGGAGGCAGGTTCTGGTACATGTCATCCACGGAGAGCAAGGATACCTGGGAGTAGCAGGTCACAAGAATCTCCTTCTCCTCTGCGAACCCGGACTGAGAGCTGGCAAGGAGGGAGAGCCCGACTGCCAGGGAGCTGCCACCAGACCCTGAATCACCTGCAAGTTGCGGTCTATAAGCTGGTTGGTTTCAAAGTCATCGTCATCCTCACCAAAGGGATTGATGATCTGTTCTGCCACCTGCAGGTGGTAAGAGTGTTTTCTGGGCTCAGAGCGCTACTTTCTAACCCCACAGTGTGGGTGGGTCCTGGGTCCATATCTCCACCCCCTGAAGTGCCCACCTTGAGCCAGCCAGCATAGAAGAAGAACTGCAGCAGAGTGGTGAGAGGCACGTACATGTCCAGGTCTCCTACGGCTTGCCCTGGCTCCAGAGGCTCCCGAGGTTTGGCAGCCCCTGCCACTGGCTCCACAAACTGGCGGCCCACCAAGGAGAGGGCAAAGAAGGAGTATACTGCTATGGTCACCACCTGGAGGAGGGGATGCCAGGCTGAGTGTCTTTGCCCCGAGGGTCAGTGGTAGATCTAACAAGCAATTAAAACGTTGCGGGGACTTCCCTGAGGGTGAGCGCCCAATGTAGGGAACTAGATCTCACGTTGCTGCACCTTGAGTTTGCATGTGCCAACTAAAGCTCCCCCATGCTGCAAATAAGACCCAACCCAGCCAAATAAATATTAAAAAAAAAAAAAAAAAAAAAAAAAATATAGCAAGGTATGGCAGCACCAAATGGGAGGGGATCATCTTAGTGAGGGCCCAGGGAGGCTTTGAGGATGAGCCCTTGGCTATTTAGTGTCTCACTGGACTGAACTGCCCCTGGGCAGGTACCATCTCTAGTTCTCAATGTCACACACAGCACAGGACATACAGTAGGCACTGGGACTGGGGAGGTGAGAGGCAGTTACTTGGGTGTAGACGAGGGGGATGCTGATCCAGTCATAGTGGAAGAGCATGCTGCACTTGGCCCGGTACTTATTCAGCTCCTGGCGGAACAGCAGGAACAGGAAGTCAGTGGAGACAGAAGGGGAGAAAGGAGAAGGGGACGGGGAGTCCAGTACACATCAGGCCTGGGCTAGGTCTCATTCTGCTTTCAGAGGTGTTGTCAGGCCGGGGTGCCTATGATGGAAGGCAGTTTAGCACAGTGACTGCAAGGACAGACCCTGGAGCCAGAAGGTCTGAGGATGAATCAGCTCCACTTACTAGCTCTGTGACTTGGGCAAGTTTTTTTTTTACGCTCCTTGCCTCAGTTTCCTCACTTCCTCACACTTGCTGCGCTACATAATCGACACCATGTAGGTGTTAAGCACTGAAATTATGATTGCAGTAAGCAAAACTAGGGGGAGGAGGGCAGATGCCCCCTGTCCTAGGTGGACTCACTTCCAGGAGCAGGCAGAGAGCAATGTCATCACGGATTCGCCCATCTTTCCGGGCCTGGGCCGCCAGGTTGGTGAACCAGACGCAAGGAATCCAGTATTTATTGAAGTCAGATTTCAGGCTTTCAAACTTTTTCCTCTCTTCCTGGGACATGAAACCTGCAGGGATGGAAGAGAAAGAAATGAAGTATCATCCTTAGCCTCCAGGACTCACCGCTCTGGGATCCTGGAGCTCCCCCTGGTGGTCAAACCTCCCCGCCTAGGAGACCCTCGGGGCAGGTCCGGTCCAGTCCCTCCCAGGACTCCCTGAGCGTGGCACCTGCGTCCACCACGTGTTCCATGGTGGGAAAGCGCTTGAGCACGCGCGTGCTGACAGAGCGCAGCACCAGCACCGAAGCCAGGTTGGCGTAGCGGATGAGGGTGCGGCGCAGCAGACGGCCACGCTGGTCCACGCCGTGCACGGTGGCCGAGATGACGCACATCAGCTGGTCCGGCAGCGGGATGCTTGTGTACTGGGCCCACCAGCGGTTCACCACCATGGTCACGTAGAAACCTGGTCGCCGTCGTGGGTAGTGGGGACGGGAAGGGAAGACGGAGGGCTTGGAAGTCAGTGTGTCCTGCCCGCAACCAGAACGCCTGGTCCAAGCCAGGTGGAACCAAGGCGGGGGAAGGACACATTGACTCCAGCACTCTCCCTCGCTTGTCAGAGGGACAGCCTCATCCTCTGACCACGCCCTGATGGACCAAACCAGGCAGGGAGGAAGAAGACTGCAGACCTCCTCAGGCAGAAGAGAGTTATGGTTCAAGTCCAGGCAGTGGTTAACTTTGAGCCCTGCTTCCCATGAGGGTATGGAGGGAGGTGTCACCTCTCTCCAGTTCCCCTGCAGGATGCAGTGGGCTGTGAGGCTAGCAACAGGCTGGGGCTGTGTTTGGAGTGAGGGTCGGGCTGGTGATAGGCAAGGCCTGCTGCTGCTGCTGCTGCTGCTGCTCCTAAGTTGCTTCAGTCGTGTTCCACTCTTAGTGATCCCATGGACTGCAGCCCACCAGGCTCCTCTGCCCATGGGATTTTCCAGGCAAGAGTACTGGAGTGGGTTGCCATTGCCTTCTCCAAGGCAGGGCCTAGTCCTCTGGAAATCCTGGACCCGGCACACAGCTCCCATGTCTGCTGAGNTCTTAGTGATCCCATGGACTGCAGCCCACCAGGCTCCTCTGCCCATGGGATTTTCCAGGCAAGAGTACTGGAGTGGGTTGCCATTGCCTTCTCCAAGGCAGGGCCTAGTCCTCTGGAAATCCTGGACCCGGCACACAGCTCCCATGTCTGCTGAGCCTGCTCTGGTTGACCTCCAGATGTGCCGCTGGGCTAATTCTGACCCTCAGAGCTAGCAGTCCAGCCCAAAGGTCAAGAAAGATGGCTAGGAGGCTGCAAGCAAGAACCCCTTGTCCTTTGAACTTACCCAGTACAAAGGACAAGGGGATGAGGTCCGCAGAGCGGTTGCAGTATCGGGCCACCTGAGCATACACGTGCTTCTGCTCCTGGGTCAGCAGCAGCCTGGGGAAGGTCAGGTGGGGCCTGGGTTAGAGGGAGGTGGGCAACCTAGTCCCCCGCAGGCCAGTCCTGAGACCCTGCCCTCACCCTCGCACCGGTAGGTGACGCTGAGCAGAGCATACAGGGCGATGAAGAGGAGGAACTCCTTGTAGAGGAGCTTGTAGATGCTTCCCCGCCAACGGAGAAGCAGGCCAGAGAAGCCTCCGAAGCGGGCCTCCGCCACTTTGAGGGTGTAGGAGACCGTCATGGTGCTGGTGGCCTGGGGCAGAAGGTCGTGAGAGCTGCCCTTGGAGCTGTCCTTCTCTCCCACAAACCTCCTCCTTAGCCTGCCTTCTCATCACCCAGCTTAGGTCCCCAAGTAACCTCCCACAGCTCTGGTCACCCCCCGACCCCAGCCTTCCCCCTTTTCAGTAGGAAGGAAGCAGACAAGCAGACAGAGCACACCCCCAGCCCCCTAGGACTCAGTGGCACATGGGTCAAACCAGGATGAGATGGGGCAGAGGGGAGCTGAGATCTATACCCTCTCCTGCCTGAGGCTGCCCCAAGCTCCTCTTCCACTTGCAGGACTAGGAGGAACCCCTGAACTGCTGAGGACAGGAGACTCAACAGTAGCCCAGCCCCACACACCGTGGGGTCTTGCTCTCGAAGCTGATAGTTGGTCTCGCAAGGCACAGGGCACTCTGACCCCCATCCCACACCTACCTACCTGCTCCAGACAGCAGCCTGTGTCGAGGAAGGGGAACTGAGCTAGCCTTCACCCCACAACACTTAAGTACCTCCTGGGCCCATAAAGTTTGGCTGGACTGAGGATATCATTGATGGATTGAGGCTGCCACCCGGCTTCCCCTGGTGCTGGGAACTGGCTGTGTCTTCCTGTGCCTGCAGGGCTGGGCTGGCCTTTGAGTGCTATAAATGCCTCTGCATTGACCCCACAGCTCACACCATGTCCTTGGAGCCAAGGTGACAGAACTGACTGTCCCACGCTCCAGGTGAGAAGACAGATGCATGATAAAGTGTACTCCAAGTTTAAGCTGTTTCTTTGTGAGTTTTCTCTCTTTCTGGGAAACTCCCTCATCATGTAAAACTTGTAACATCAAAGAAACTTGTATGTCTTTTCTCATTTTAATATGTCTGTTATCAGACTATTGTGCAGAGCCAGCCAGAGAACTGAAGAGGGTAGAGAAGAGTTTTATTCCTCACAATTTTCGCATTCTTGCCAAGTTTAGAAACAGCAATGATAGGAAGGCAGCCACGAGTCTGTTGTGAGATCTTTCTCCCTCACCTTGACTCTTAACACCCCTTAACTTCCATTTCCCCTTTCAACCCTCTGTCTTCAACATTCCCTGATCCCTGGAGTCTGGGCTTTAAATAATGACACAGAGGCTCCTACAGTTGCCTTTTGCTGTGGAATCACCTGGGCGTGTGAAGCCTGCCACGAAAGGGGAGTTTTTCCTTCATCCCCCGCAGTTTGTTTCAGCTGGAAAATGTCCTCAGCAGGCTCATGAACTAAAGCTGTTGCTGACATTTCTGCAGCTTGAATTTCTATGTGTACTAGGATTAGTTTCAGATATGAATGATAGAAAATCCAAAACAACAGGGAGAAGGTTAAAGTTTACTTTGCTCACATAAGTGTCTAGGTCAGCATTCCAGTGCTGGTGTAGCCTCCCAGCTACACTATAGCTCCAGCTACACCTCACTGTCCAACATGCAGACATCTACATCCTAAGCAAAAGAAGGTAGGAAAGGATGAAAGTAAAGCAAAGGGTGCTGTGTCCAGTTTCTTAAGGAAGACATGTAAGTACAGGCTTACCTTAGAGACACTGCGGATTTGGTTCCAGACCACTGCAACAAAGTGAGTATTGCGAGAAAGCAGGTCACATGAATTGTTTGATTTCCCTGTGCATATAAAAGTTGTGTTTTCACTATACCAAGTGTGCAGTAGTGTTATGTCTAAAAAAACAATGTACATACCTTAATTTAAAAATACTGCTAAAAAATGCTAACCATCATCTGTGAGTCATAATCTTTTTGCTGGTGGAAGGTGTTACCTTGACATTGATTGTACTGACTGATTACAGTGATGGCTGTTGAAAGTTGGGCTGGCTTGAAATAGGACAACAATTAAGTTTGACTCATTGACTGACTCCTCCTTTCACGAATCCTTTCTCTGCAGCATAAAATGCTGTTTAGATAGCATTTTAACCATAGAATTTCTTTCAAAATTGGAGTCAATCCACTCAAGCCCTGCTGCTGCTGTATGAACTAAATTTATGTAATATTTTAAATCTTCTGTTGTAATTTCAACAATCTTCACAGCATCTTGACCAGGAACAGACTCCATCTCAAGACACAACTTTCACTGCTCGTGCTTAAGGAGCAACTTCACTTCTAGTCATGTTTTATATGAGGTTGTGGCAGTTCAGTCACATCTTCAGTCTGCTTCCAATTCTAGTTGTCTTGCTATTTCCACCACATATGCCGTTATCTCCTCCACTGAAGTCCTGAACTCCTCAGTCATCCATGAGGACTGGAATCTTCTTTCAATCTCCTGTGAATGCTGATATTTTGACCTCTTCCCAGAAATCACAAATACTCTTAGTGAATGCTGAATCCCTTTCGGAAGGATTCAACTGGCTTTGCCCAGATCTATTAGAAGAATCACTATCTTTAGCAGCTATAGTCTTAGAAAATGCATTTATTAATAATTAGACTTGAAAGTTGAAATGACTCTGATCTATGGGCTGCAGGATGGATGCTGGGTTAGCAGACATCAAAACAACACTGATCTGGTTGCACATCTCCATCAGAGCTCTTGGGTGACCAGGTGCATTGTCAGTGAACACTAATATTTTGAAACGAATCTTTTTTTCTAGGCAGATCTAAAGAGTGGGCTCAAAATACTCAGTCAAACATGTTGTAAACAGTTGCGCTATCATGCAGGCTTTTTGTTCCATTTACAGAGCACAGGTAGAGCAGACTTCACATAATTCTTAAGAACCCCACAATTTTCAGAACGGTCAATGTGCACCGGTTTCAACTTAAAAAGTCACCTGATGCATTAGCCCAAACAGGAGAGTCAGTTTGTTCTTTGAAAGCTTGAAGCCAGGCATTGACATCTTTCTTCCAGCTATGAAAGTCCTGGATGCCATCTTCTTCCAATAGAAGGCTGCTCTGTCTACACTCAAATCTATTGTTTGGAATAGTCACCTTGGTAAATTATCTTAGCTAGATCTTCTGGATACCTTGTAGCAGCTTCTACATCAGCACTTGCTGCTTCACCTTGCACTTTGCTGTGATGAAGATGGCTTCTTTCTTTAAGCTTCATCAACCACCCTCTGGCAGTTTCAAACTTCTCATCTGCACGTTCCTCTCCTCTCTCAAGTTTTCAGAGAACTGAAGAGTTAGGGCATTGATGTGGATCAGGCTTTAGCTCCACGGAATACTGTGGCGTGTCTGATCTTCTGTCTAGACCATTAAAATGTTCCCTGTATCAGCAGTAAGGCTGTTTTGCCTTATCATGCATGTGTTCACTGGAGCAGCCCTTTTCATCTCCTTCAAGAACTTTTCCTTTGTGGTCACAACTTGGCTGTTTGGCAGGCCTAGCTTTTCTATTTCACCTTCCAATGTGCCTTCCTCACTAAGCTTAATAATTTCAAGTTTTTGATTTAAAGTGAGAGACATGTGACTCTTACTTGAACACTTAGAGGCCACTATAGGACTACTCATTGGCCTATGTTCAACACTGTGTTTCAGGGAATAGGGAGGCCTGAAGAGAGAGAGAGATGGGCTGTTTTGGTGTGCTCATGGCATCCCAAAACAATGACAACAGAAACATCAAAGATCAATGATCACAGATCGCCATAACAAATATAATAATAATGAAAAGCTTGAAAT
Organism: Oreotragus oreotragus; assembly: GCA_006410675.1. NCBI lineage: Eukaryota > Metazoa > Chordata > Mammalia > Artiodactyla > Bovidae > Oreotragus > Oreotragus oreotragus. Next base: position 78,786 of record SJYX01015326.1, on the reverse strand, counting down.
ACTGTGAGCATTACCAGGCAAGAGTACTGGAGTGGGTTGCCATTTCCTTCTCCAGGACTTCCCAACCCAGGGATTAAACCCAGATCTCCTGCATCATAGGCAGACACTTTAATGTCTGAGCCATCAGAGAGTCTAATATAGCAAAATACAATAGAAGAAGAACGCCTATACTCTGTATTGCAAGAGAGGCTGAGAAATGCAGGCTTCATTCTAGGCAGCCACGTACCCAACCAAACATACGATTATTGTGAAGTGAAAAGGAAAGTGCAAGTCACTCGGCTGTGTCTGACTCTCTGTGTCCCTGAAGCTTGTCAGGCTCCTTTGTCCACATAGCTTAGTTGCGTCTAGCTCTTTGCAACTCTGTAGCTCACCAGGCTCGTCTGTGCACGAAATTCTCCAGGCAAACACACTGGAGTGGGTTGCCACTCTCTTTTCCAGGAGATCTTACTTGGATCTAACAGGGATCAAACCCAGGTCTCCCTCATTGCAGGTAGATTGTTTGCCATCTGAGCTACCAGGGAAGTACTGCGACTGGAAAGGAAGAAATACCAGAGGGAACTGGACTGCCAGACTAAGAGCAGTGTGAGGACACGCGCCTCTGGCCAGCCTCCTCAGCACACCAGAACTTCTCCTGCTTTTGACTGGTCCAGGCCTCCAGCAGCCTTCCTCTCTGCTCTGCCTTTTCCAGCAATAGTGGATATATCCTAGTGCGTGATTTCCTCACTACACCTTTCTAGGAGGAACAGCTGAGTTTGTCACAGTACAACTTATTTCTTAAGTTGATCCCTTTCCTTCACTATATAGGCTAATAGTATTTGTTGGATTCTGATGCTTCCCTTTTATTTTTTAGAAAACTTAACTCTCCTTTCTGGCCCAGACAGTGTTAACTTTCTCACCTAGATTTTTTCTAATGGTGTCTTTTGTTCTGAGAGATAAGTTACTAGATTCTGGTTTGCTCAAAGGCAATCATTGTTCAAAAAAACCTTGGGCACTCTCACTTAGATTCTGAGTTAGATATTCAGCATGAATTTTTTGACTGGGCTAATGGCCAATTCAGGGTTGTATTTATCATTGTCCTGGTCACTCTCTCCTACTACGTTTCACCTTTCTTGTTGCCTTCATTTAGAGTCTTAATTCTCAACATTTCTCAGGTGTGCGCCCTGTGGGCACAGGCAGCACTAACGCCATGTATAATCATAGTGACATCTGGAAACTCCTTTAACAATCCCATGAATAGCTCACTTGCACTGGACTGCTGTTCTCCTCTCAGATGGTCCAGACGTTCAGGTCCATTTGGCACCACTGTCCACTCTTGAAGGCACAGTTCCCTAGGGGTTCTTAAATAGAAGGCTGCTCTGTCTACACTCAAATCTATTGTTTGGAATAGTCACCTTGGTAAATTATCTTAGCTAGATCTTCTGGATACCTTGTAGCAGCTTCTACATCAGCACTTGCTGCTTCACCTTGCACTTTGCTGTGATGAAGATGGCTTCTTTCTTTAAGCTTCATCAACCACCCTCTGGCAGTTTCAAACTTCTCATCTGCACGTTCCTCTCCTCTCTCAAGTTTTCAGAGAACTGAAGAGTTAGGGCATTGATGTGGATCAGGCTTTAGCTCCACGGAATACTGTGGCGTGTCTGATCTTCTGTCTAGACCATTAAAATGTTCCCTGTTATCAGCAGTAAGGCTGTTTTGCCTTATCATGCATGTGTTCACTGGAGCAGCCCTTTTCATCTCCTTCAAGAACTTTTCCTTTGTGGTCACAACTTGGCTGTTTGGCAGGCCTAGCTTTTCTATTTCACCTTCCAATGTGCCTTCCTCACTAAGCTTAATAATTTCAAGTTTTTGATTTAAAGTGAGAGACATGTGACTCTTACTTGAACACTTAGAGGCCACTATAGGACTACTCATTGGCCTATGTTCAACACTGTGTTTCAGGGAATAGGGAGGCCTGAAGAGAGAGAGAGATGGGCTGTTTTGGTGTGCTCATGGCATCCCAAAACAATGACAACAGAAACATCAAAGATCAATGATCACAGATCGCCATAACAAATATAATAATAATGAAAAGCTTGAAATACTGTGAGCATTACCAGGCAAGAGTACTGGAGTGGGTTGCCATTTCCTTCTCCAGGACTTCCCAACCCAGGGATTAAACCCAGATCTCCTGCATCATAGGCAGACACTTTAATGTCTGAGCCATCAGAGAGTCTAATATAGCAAAATACAATAGAAGAAGAACGCCTATACTCTGTATTGCAAGAGAGGCTGAGAAATGCAGGCTTCATTCTAGGCAGCCACGTACCCAACCAAACATACGATTATTGTGAAGTGAAAAGGAAAGTGCAAGTCACTCGGCTGTGTCTGACTCTCTGTGTCCCTGAAGCTTGTCAGGCTCCTTTGTCCACATAGCTTAGTTGCGTCTAGCTCTTTGCAACTCTGTAGCTCACCAGGCTCGTCTGTGCACGAAATTCTCCAGGCAAACACACTGGAGTGGGTTGCCACTCTCTTTTCCAGGAGATCTTACTTGGATCTAACAGGGATCAAACCCAGGTCTCCCTCATTGCAGGTAGATTGTTTGCCATCTGAGCTACCAGGGAAGTACTGCGACTGGAAAGGAAGAAATACCAGAGGGAACTGGACTGCCAGACTAAGAGCAGTGTGAGGACACGCGCCTCTGGCCAGCCTCCTCAGCACACCAGAACTTCTCCTGCGTTTGACTGGTCCAGGCCTCCAGCAGCCTTCCTCTCTGCTCTGCCTTTTCCAGCAATAGTGGATATATCCTAGTGCGTGATTTCCTCACTACACCTTTCTAGGAGGAACAGCTGAGTTTGTCACAGTACAACTTATTTCTTAAGTTGATCCCTTTCCTTCACTATATAGGCTAATAGTATTTGTTGGATTCTGATGCTTCCCTTTTATTTTTTAGAAAACTTAACTCTCCTTTCTGGCCCAGACAGTGTTAACTTTCTCACCTAGATTTTTTCTAATGGTGTCTTTTGTTCTGAGAGATAAGTTACTAGATTCTGGTTTGCTCAAAGGCAATCATTGTTCAAAAAAACCTTGGGCACTCTCACTTAGATTCTGAGTTAGATATTCAGCATGAATTTTTTGACTGGGCTAATGGCCAATTCAGGGTTGTATTTATCATTGTCCTGGTCACTCTCTCCTACTACGTTTCACCTTTCTTGTTGCCTTCATTTAGAGTCTTAATTCTCAACATTTCTCAGGTGTGCGCCCTGTGGGCACAGGCAGCACTAACGCCATGTATAATCATAGTGACATCTGGAAACTCCTTTAACAATCCCATGAATAGCTCACTTGCACTGGACTGCTGTTCTCCTCTCAGATGGTCCAGACGTTCAGGTCCATTTGGCACCACTGTCCACTCTTGAAGGCACAGTTCCCTAGGGGTTCTTTCCAAGGATGCTCTGTGTAGCTCTAATAGAGCACTCTCCCCAGCACTGGCCTTTATCTGTGCTCCGTGCTCCCTCTGGGACAGCTGGTACAGTTTGCTGAGACTTTGCCTATATTCTTATTCAATTTCCTTGGAACTAATTATTTCTGTCCTTATGTTCCAGATGGTCCCACCAAATATCTACCAGTTTAACAAATAACCTTACATGAATGAGACTTCAAGTACATATAGTGTCCCTTCGAGCATAGGACAGACACTGAAGGTCTGTCCTTCAATTTCACTTTTCCGTTAATGTCTATTGAGTCTGTTCTGCAAGATCTCAACTTTATCTCCAAAAAAGGTTTCTCCTTCTAAAGCCAAATTATCCTTCATTTATTTGCTCTCATCCTGTCATCGTTCCTGTCCTGAGACTGAAGCACATTCTAGGAATACTGCAGACATTCCTTGATTTCCCGAACAAATCTGGTTTCTAGAGACCCAAGTTTCCAGGCACAGGATAGTTACCTTCTTGACCTTTTTTCTTTTTAAAAAGATTTACTTATTAATGTCGTGGCTGTGCAGTTTTGGGTCTTTGCTGCTGCACGCGGGCTTTCTCCAGTTGTGGCAAGTGGGGGCTCTTCTTTATTGTGGTGCTCGGGCTTCTCACTGCAGTGGCCTCTCTTGTTTCAGAGCACAGGTTCTAGGCGCTCTTGCTTAAGTAGCTGCAGGATGTGGGCTCAGTAGATGCAACCTGCAGGCTCTAGAGCGCAGGCTCAGTAGTTGTGGCCCATGGGCTCAGTTGTTCCATTGCACGTGGGATCTTCTGGGACCAAGGATTGAACTGGTGTCCCTTCAATTACATGGAGAATTCTTAACCACTGAACCACCAGAGAAGCCTGACTTTTGTTTTATTTAAAACAACCTATGTCTTTAACTCAGATAGTTTTTTTTGTTCAATAAGGGCTCCTATTTATTGTTTGCTGATTTTCAATGAAAAGCCTTGTTATGGGTGCCTGCACGGGGCCTTGACCAGAGCTCATATAATTTACAATTCTAGTCAATTTTGGATCACATGGCAGGAGATTAGTCCTGAGATTCTGCACAGGTCATACCATACAACTTCAAGATTAGTCTTGGGGCAATGCCTACATAAGTTGGCATTAATAACTGAAAACGAGAACTTCAGAATGGAGACAGAGATGTAGAGAATGGACTCGTAGACACAGTAGGGGAAGGAAAATGGAAAGAGTAGCACTGACGTATTATAACTGATCACGTGTAAAATGGAGAGCTGGTAGGAAGCTGCTATCAGTTTGGTGCTCTGTGATGCACTAGAGGGGTGGAGGGAGGGGAGAGAGGCTCCCACGAGAGGGGATATACGTATAATTATGGCTGATTTGAGTTGCTCTATGGTAGAAACCAACACAATATTGTAAAGCAATTTTCCTTCAATTAAAAAATAAATTAAAAAAGAAAACTAGAACTTTCAGACTCCAGTGCTCTCGAGCGCCCATGCTGTAAAGAACCCATTGGTAAAGAAATGACAGAATTAGAGAATCACCATTTTGTAAGCCCTAAAAAAATATTCTAGACAATATATACCAATGGACACTAAAATGGTTTGATGGTGAACTTTATAATGGTGCATCAGACTGACAGCACTAGATGCAGTAGGCTAAACACACTTTCCAACTAGGGACAATGGAAAACGTATGATATTAAGAAGTTATTGTTAATTTTATTTAAATGTTATAATGGTATTGTGGTCATATTTATAAAAAAATGATACTTATCTGTTAGCCGTGTACACACTGTAGGGGAAAGTGAAGTTGTCTTGAAGTCCATTTTTAAGGAGTTTCAGTTTAGTAACTCTGGGTGGAAGGCAATAATACTAATATGGTCAGATCTTGATCATTCCAGAATAGTGTCCAACGTGTGCATTGTCCAGGACTCTGACCATTGTTCCTCTCTTCTGTGGCGCCTCTGCTGGCCACTACATTCACAGCTGACCCAATGCAGCACAGAAGTACACATCTGTCAAATTCTGTGACTTGTTGGATGAAGAAAGTCTGTGGGGAAGAAACTGAAACTGCTGGTTGAAATCAGGTGTACAAATAATTTGAACATTTCATTTCTGATTTACATACCTTCCTTATTATAGATAAATATGAGTTACAATGGTTATATAATAAAACGTTAGAGCCCAAGTACAAAAAGCCTTCGTTTTATTTAGTTTCCACTTTACTTTTGAAAAAAAATCATTTTTTAAAAGTTTATTTTACCAAGGACTAATCCTTTGCTGATGTTCAACTTTAAAGTATTCCTTCGTGTCTGTCTCATAGGAGAAAACATGAAACATTGCTTCTGTGGCATTTCTTCTAGTTTTTCAAGGACTCATGTAGTAGCAACTGGTTCAAAATACTGCTTTGTTTCAAAGCATGCAGTTTCGATGTATCTTCACTAATGATGGCAATATTTCCATTTTGTTCCTGAGCTGTCAGGTCACTTTCACTGTCAGACAGTGTACATAGCAGAGTGTCATTTTCATAAGTTGGAAAGTAATACCTGAAAACGACCACAAACATACCGAATAACCAAAACTATAGATTATCTAGAAAATTTCTCAGCAGTTGAATGTACACATTACTATAATTTTGCTAGGTTTCTTTGCCAACAGTTTCAACTACATTTTGCAAAGGCTGTAAAGGACAGAACTTCTGAATTAATTTTACTTTGACCTTTATTGGCTGACATCAGTCTTACTAGTATCTTTGTTAGCTGGCATTTCAGCCTTTGCTTGATATTTAACATAACAAGATACTATCTTAAAAGGCAGCCTACTCTACTATCAGGCAGATCTAGCTATCAATTTAATTCTCCTTGTACGAAGCTAAAAACGACATTCCTCTCATTTCTATTCAAAGGTTTCAGTTCTCCCCTAGGGACAGCAAAGTTCAAATACAGTCACTCTTTCACACAACACTCCTTCAAATATCCGATAAAAACAACTGTTTCCACGTGTGGGGTTCTCCCCACCCCGAAGCTAATCATCACTATTTTCTTCATTATAAATTAAAAAAATTAAAAACATCTATAGCATTTTAAGTCTGTTACTCTGGTTCCTTCTCTGGACACACTCTGGAGTTAGTTCTGAAATATAAAGGTTTCGACTTGTATAAGAAGAATTATAGGAACTGGGTCTCAGGTTAGTCCAGGGCTGACTCTGCCTCTCATAAATCTGGAATTTTCTAAAGAGGAAAAACTAGAGCTTTTTGCCTAGACTCCTGGGGGCTCTGATGTAACATCCCCTGAGAATAGAGGAATCTCTCTGGAGCTGGAACCCCACAACCTCCCAAAAGTTCCCTCAACTGAGCTTTTTACAGCTGAGATTATCCAGAGTGATTTGAGAACCATCTCAGAAGCTGAGACTGGCAAAGGGTGCCTGGGAGTCCAAGACCATCTCAACAGGTACATACTAGAAGAACAAATGCCTGGTATTTCTAAAAGCGCCAGGATGCACGACGTGCATCAAGAGCCCGAGTAGTGGCATCCTGTATGACACAGCAGCTCTGTGTTTAGAAGGTCATCTAGATGAAATCATTGCGCAAGTGTGCAAAAATGCAGGCATATGCATCTATCTAGAAGAGCAAAACATAAAAGTCCTGAACACCCAGCAAATCAGGGTAACATCCATACAATGGGATATTTGGCAACCATTAAAAATGATGCAGTAGATGTGTAGTGGATATAGAAGATGCTTTTACTTTCTTAACAAAATATAACTTAAAAATCTATATTTCTATATCTATCTATAGCTATCCATATCACTACACCATAAAATTTGAAGTAGTTGATTACATCGGTAACAGGGAGATTATTTTAAAACCAAGGTTTTTGAAGATTTTTACTTTTTACAATAGACTTGCATTTATTTTTTATTTAAATTTAAAGGAATTAAATAAATGGATGAGATAATAGAGAAGGAGCAAAGAAATATATGTCTGGTTGAACATAACTCACTGTGGTTGATCCCATATCTGTTTTTCAGGAAGCAGTGAAGTATGTTTAGCTTCTTCCATATGAGTCCTTAAGTCTGCTTTGGACCTGAACTTCTCATGGCAGCCATAGCATCTACACTGGTGAATCTGCCTCCGAATGAAATTGACCAATTTCACTTGCTGATAGAAATTTAATCCTGAAAATGATAGTATACAGAATCATCAGACAACTGGTCAGACCCACTTCTGCACTGCTGCAATTTTTTTTTAAAGAACCACTTCTCTGTATTAATCAACCTGAAGAGGCAGTGCAGATTTAAAGCATAATAATAGACAGAAAATAATAACAGCCAGTACTTATATAGAGCTTATGTACCAGGCACTGCTCTAATCACTTTTTATGCATTAATACGTTTAATTTCCACAATACCCTACCACATAGGTGTTACCATATCCACATTATAGATCAGGAAGCTGTCAAAGGCTGCACAGCCAGTAAGTGGGAGAGCCAGGATTTGACACCAGGCTGTTGGCTCCACAGCCATGTTCTTGACTACGACCTAGTACATACACAACACATACAAATGTGTATAAGAGCAATAAAGTAAAGTAACACAAGGCTATGGCACCCCACTCCAGTACTCTTGCCTGGAAAATCCCATGGAGGGAGGAGTCTGGTAGGCTGCATTCCCTGGGGTCGCTAAGAGTTGGACACGACTGAGCGACTTCACTTTCACTTTTCACTTTCATGCATTGGAGAGGGAAATGGCTACCCACTCCAGTGTTCCTGCCTGGAGAATCCCAGGGACAGAGGAGCCCAGTGGGGTGCCGTCTATTGGGTCGCACAGAGTTGGACATGACTGAAGTGACTTAGCAGCAGCAGCAGCAGCAGCAACACATGTTTTTCAAGAGTCTAGGAAAGTAGTCAGTGAGTTGAGGGGTGGGCAGTGAGCTTTTTATGGTCTTGGATATACTAGCAAGTCAGTACTTTACGTCTTCATGACACTGATTTTTCTATCACGGTGATCTACTTGGGTACATCTATAACATCTATGAACACTAGAGCTACACTACCAAGCAGGGCAGTAGGTGTCTTTCATACACTATCCATTCTCTATGACATTCTGCTGAGCTGAGGCCCAATGTCACACAGCTCGTAAGTGCTGAAGCTCGACTGTGAACTCCAGTCTGACTTCAAAATCCATGCCTTTTTCCACTAGGCCCCCTCCACTTTACAATAGAAATTAATCATTAACTTGTATGCCTTCCTCCAGGGGATTTTCCCGACCCAGGTATCGAACTCACGTCTCTCATGTCTCCTGCACCGGTAGGCAGGTTCTTACCACTAGCACCACCTGGGAAGCCCTGTTTTATTTGACATCATATATGTAGGGGAAAAAAAAACCTATAAATCAAAACCACATTTGAATATCATAGTTCAGACTGTGAATCACTGTTTCAGGCAGTCCCATCGAGACCACCTGTGGAGAGACACATTTTGGCTTGTACACTCTCCAATCACAACTGCAGAACACAGGCACTGTTCACGGGATAGTGTATGAAAAAAAGCAGCATCATGGAAAACAGTTTCTGAACCAAACTTACCAAGTTCTGACTTTATTTTGAGGAGATCAAATTCATGTGCATCCTAAAAAAAAGGAATGTATCTGTGAGCATATAAATTATTTAATCTTTCAGGATGAAAGTATAAACAGACAGCTTATTCACAGGAGTCTGAACACTGAAGAACTCAGTCTCAGTTCATCATCTGTTTTCAAAGTTCAAAATCTACATCCAATTGCTTTATAAAGCACAGTTCAAACAAGTCATGTCAATCAGTTAAAACATTTTAGTTGTTCACAGCTTGTATCTCCAGTTTTCATCATTTACTCTGTATGCATTCTGCAGTCTGACAAAAGGGTCCTCAGTCTCTAGGTAAATGCAGCCCTACTACACTGTGTGTCTGGACTAGAATTATGACTAAAGGTCCTTTGCTTCACAAGTAGATAGGTAATTTTAAATATTCTGCTTTTCCTTTTATACTGTCAAATATGGTGTTTAAACCTGCAAGTTTCTCCTCGCTCACATCTTCCCACAAATTACATGTCTTTTGACTTTTACGATGCACAGGCTTATTTTTATTCTGTTCCATTCCTGCAATCGCCCATCTGGGGTAAATGCTTCAACTTACAAGCTTACAGAGAATAAAGACCATCTAACTCTCTGTGAAGGCGTTCAGTGTAGCACCAGTGTAGGCAGGATAGTTAAGAATTCCATGATATGTTATCACTGAAAGTGACTCAGCAGAGGTTGAGGACACAGTCAAGGATCCTGCAAAGGGAATTCTTACACAGGATAGAAGGGCTAAGGCACCTTTCAATTCAAAGAGATTAGGATATTTAAGACTGGCAACTATACACATGTACTAGTGACAACCTGCTTCAGACAAAATGATTCTCCTTTCTCTTGAGTAAATGCCCGTAGCCTTTTGAACACCTTCCAGGTCCTAGTTTTACTGAACTAAGAACAGTTTTTATGAATGAGAATGAAGGTGGGTCAAACAGGAGAGTCTGCTCCACTACTGCAGAGCTGAGTGGGGGGAGGGGAGAGAGGGCACACCAGAATAATCCAGTAATATTTTTCTATTATACTCAACTCCCAATATAACAAAAGAATAACATGCAGAAGAGAAAACACAAACTGGAAATGTCCTCACATTTCTTCTCTTCAAATCCTGGTAACTGAGGGAGCTGTAAAACCACCCCCTGTGCCCTCTCCACCGCCATGGCTCCCCACCCTCATCCCTCCCAAGGGCTCTGTAAATGGCAACTTTCTCTCTTCCTGCTGTCCTTGTTCACCAGCACCGAGAGCACTGGGAAAAAGACTCAGAACCTGTCCACATCCCGGGTACCGTTAATCATGGTTGCAGATCCTACAGGGTAAGGGTAAGGCAGAACTATCTCGTAAATATCTCAGAGGTGGGATGGCATCAGTGGTCTGTGAAATACCAAGCTAACAGCTCACCCAGGTTCAGTGAACTCCACTTAACTGCCCTGAGTTCTGCTTCTCTTTGATGGACACTCCCTGACTCCCATTTTGCTTATAGCACTTTAAAGAAGGGGAAAATAATCAAGGGACTAAAGGTATAAGATGATGAGGTTGCAGTAATCATCAACTTCTCCCTGTCAGAACAACAAAACAAATGTCAGATGAATCAAAGTATCTCACCTCCATGTGGAAACATAATTTCTCAATTGTTTCTGCTTGCTTTTCACAAAATAGGCAGACAGCAGACACAGGGTGTTCTTCCCAATCAGACCAGTCACTGTGTTAAAAATAAAACAGCAAACATGGAGCTTCAAGGGTGTACTACCTGGTATTACTTTCTGCTCCCTAAGAAACCTGCCAGTCTCTTTCAACTCTGGCATTTCTGTAAAGACTGTCATATTATAGTATGACTTTTTGATACAATTTTTGAAATTCAAAGTAGCACCATGAAATTAATATAAATAGCAAACAGGTGCTGCTCTATTTTCTTATATTTGTCTCTCTTTCTGAGCAGCTATTTCACTACAAAATCAGCACCATGTCTTTCTGAGACAACCAGCTTTAATTTGCAGAGAAGACATATCAGGAGATGGGATGCTCTCTCATTAACTACAACCACCAAGTGTGCATGCTGTGAGGTGCCCAGTCACTGCCCAGAGTGTGTTTCTGCATGAAAAATGGCGTATTTTAAAAAGGCAACCTTCTATCTTTCATGTGGGAAACACTGATCATTTTAAATGGGGCAAGTGTTAAATTTGATGGCAGATATAAAAAAGCATACAGGGTCTTTTTTACCACTTTCTCCCTTCCTTGCATTTATTTTTTGAGATGCTGTCAACTTCTTGTCACTGCTAAACCAGGAGAAGCAAAATCCCAGGAGAGACAAAAGGCTGAACAGCTTTGAGTGAGAGGAAGATGAATAATGGGGAATCCTTTTAGGTTGAAAAGAATACTTCTCGAGTTTATAATTTCAAGCAAAGAAGCTGTGAATGTTTTAAGATAGTCATCAATGGGATGAACACAGAATAAAGTTAACCTCAATTTAGTTCTTATGCTCTCTATTCCAACAGTAAGGAGCATGGAGAGTTCAAAGATCATATCAGTTTAAGGACTAGGGATCAATGGACTAACGAGTAAAGAATTCTGGAGTATATTTTTCTCTGAATTATATATTACCTGTGTGTTCAACGATCAGCTGTAGTAGCAAAACACTAGTTGGAATAACAGTTGTTTTAATTATGTCAAACTTATTTTGGCATTATCATTAATTTTATTAAAGTATAGTTGATTTACAATGCTGTGTTAGTTTCAGGTATGTAGCAAAGTGATTCAGTTATATGTATATATTCAGTTATATATGTATATACTGTCTCTTATACNTTATGTCAAACTTATTTTGGCATTATCATTAATTTTATTAAAGTATAGTTGATTTACAATGCTGTGTTAGTTTCAGGTATGTAGCAAAGTGATTCAGTTATCAGTATATATTCAGTTATATATGTATATATTTGTATATATAATTGTATATATATATAAAATCATTTCATAAGCATATAGATTTTTAATAAAATATTTGATAAAAAATCTGGTATTTTTTATCAGATTCTTTTCCATTAAAGGTTATTTCAAGATACTGTCTATAAATCTCCCATGTTATACAGTAGAACCTTGTTTATTTTAGAAGGAGTGTATATCTGTTAATGGCAAACTCCTAAATTTATCACTCCCTTTCCCTTTTAGTAACCAGAAATTTGTTTTCTATGTCTGTTAGTTTATTTTTATTTTGTAAATAAATTCATTTGTGTCATACCTTTAGATTCCACATATAAGTGCTATCAATTGATATCTGTTTTTCTCTGACTTCCTTTATTTAGTATAATAATCTCAGTCCATCTATGTTGTTGCAAATGGCCTATAATTACATCATTCTTTTTTATGACTGAGTAATATTCCACTGTTTGTACACCATATGTTCCTTATCCATCCATCTGTCCATGGACATTTAGGCTGCTTCCATCTTTTGCTTACTATAAATAATGCCACTATGAACACTGGGGTACATGTATCTTTTCAAATTACAGTTTTCATCTTTTCCAGATATATGTGCATGAGGGGGATTGCTGGATCATATGCTAGCTCTACTTTTAGTTTTTTAAGGAACCTACTTAATGTTCTCCATAGTAGCTGCACCAATTTACATTCTCATCAAAAGTGTAGTAGAGTACCCTTTTCTCCACACTTTCTTCAGCATGTATTATTTGCAGACTTTTTGACGATGGCCATTCTGACTGGTATGAGGAAAGTTTTGGCTATATTACATGAAACGACACATGGCTTACAGAAAGGGTTCTCTTTCTTTTTATTCTATCTTTTCAGAATGGTAGCTTAAAATCAAAATAAAGAACTATTTTCCTTCTCTTAAAATACTTTGATTAAGTACCATCAATAATAAGTCTTACTCTTCCTGATGCTCTAGCAACTCCCGATCATCTTCTAGTTGAACTTCTTCCCACGATTTTCCAAGTTCCTTTGAAGGAAGAACAGAGGGATTAGAGATAAAGAGGGGAGGTGAAGTGGGAAGAGGGGAGAGGAAAGAGAAAGTAGACACTGAACTCAAAACAAAACACGACAGTACCTAAACACAAATGGTTTTAAAACAGTACAAGCAGAATATAGTAAAGCTGTTATTTCAGGGTAAGAAATGACATATTCTAATTCAAAGTTTAGGATGTAGGATATATCCTAAATGGTTAGGATTTCAGATATATCCTAAATCAAACATTTGACAAGCATATAACAATGTTTAATGACATTTTAATATGCTTTTCTTTTTTAGAGAAGCAGAGATAACCTTTCAGTTAAATTCTTTTCTCTTAAATGTAAATTAGCATTTCTCAGCCCTGGATGTACACAGGAATCTCTTGGGGATCTTTTAGAAAAACCACTAATATCTTTTGAGAGAGACTCTCCTAGCTGGACTCTGTTTCTATCTGAGGTTCCCAAAAGTCCATTTCCCAGACAGCAGCCACAGTGAACTTTCGATGGGGTACCTCACTGTTTGTCTAACTCCTGCCAGGGCTTCTCCTACTGAAAACGAAATTCAGAGGTCTTCCCATGGCTTCTAAGGCCTGCATGGTCTGCCAGGCTCCTTCTCTATCGCTGCGCTCCAGCACTTTTTCTCATGCTTAGCTGTCTCTGGTCAGACCACTCTTTGGCTACCACAGTGAACTTTCGATGGGGTACCTCACTGTTTGTCTAACTCCTGCCAGGGCTTCTCCTACTGAAAACGAAATTCAGAGGTCTTCCCATGGCTTCTAAGGCCTGCATGGTCTGCCAGGCTCCTTCTCTATCGCTGCGCTCCAGCACTTTTTCTCATGCTTAGCTGTCTCTGGTCAGACCACTCTTTGGCTCTTGCTTGAACACAGCAAGCCGCCTTCCACCTGCCTACTTCTACACTTGCTGGCATCGTTCGCCTCACATACCTTAACATGGTTCCGTCATTCTGAATGTTACCACTTCTTTTTCTGAACACTGTCTAAAACACTCCTCTTTCAAGTTACTTTTTATTCCGCTAGGACGCTTTATTTTTCTTCAAAGCATTGATCATACCCTGAAATAATTTTGTGGATCTGTCTTCTGCACTAGACTGTCTGTGAAGACATTGCTTTTGCTCACTGTTATATTTCCAGAGTCGGGCACACAGTGGGTACTAGAAATTATTTTTTTGAGTTGAATTGTAACTGAAAACATCTAAGAAATGTGATGCCAATTTAGATCTTACTTCAAAAGTTTTGTGCATGTTGAGTAAATAGTTAATGTATAAAAATCACATGGTACCAGGTAATAGTTGGTACTCAAATATATATACTCAAATCCCTTTTATCTCTTACAGTTCGTGGAGGAGTTCCACTTTGCAGGGCTATGTCAGACAAATTTAGTCATAGTTCCAGCAAAACTTAATGCAGTGATGAGCAGGAATGCTTTCTTTTGGCCCAACCATGTCTCTTTTCTCCCTTGAGTCATTTCTTTCTTTCTCTTGGCCTTTCTTCTCTCTCTACTCAATCTTCCCACTGTGCCATGCAAAAGCAGACACTGCATTAAAGAGGGATACAGAGAAATATTACTGGGCACTTTTCCAAGCAGTTAAACTATGGCAACTGTCAAGTCCAACCTCACCTGATATAATACAGATATTCCTGTTTTATATCCTTTATTTAGAAAAACATTACCAGAATTTACTCTCAGTTAGAAACATTTTCTTAAGGAAGGTATTCATTTAACTAAAAACAAAGGACTACAAGAGCCATTATGATTTAGAGAAAAAGAAAATCTATCATTCATCAACTTAATGAGAGGTTTTGCAGCTGTCATTATCTATCAGCTAAATGATGCATAAATTCAGACACACAGAGATTTACCATAACGTCATTAGAGACAGTTAGTTTGGACTCCATAATGGACTTCCCAGAGTCGTCATGAAGTGCCTAAGCATCATTATGAACAGTAAGAATGGCCTCACCATTGCCAACAGGATTCTTATTAGATGGAATATTTGGCGATGAATTTTTTTATGCATTGGTTGGTCTCTGTGGACACGGACTCAAGGCCACTGCTGCAAGATATTACTCAAGGATGGGTCATTTGGGGTATTACCATTCAACAATACAGGCAAATGTTACTTATCAATAAATGTTTTGAGCCCAAAATGATGAAAAATATCTTTCACTGTCAAACTTCCAAAGTCAAAGCATTACTTTACTACTTTCTCAGTATTAAGCACAACACAGGGATTTATCTAGGCAATACAGCACAAACCATTTACCGCTTGAGAACAAAATGGAACTCTGTGTTCATTAGTATAATAGGAAACAAGTGATTTAATGTGACAGTGGCTGAGACTTTCCTAGAGTGCTCTGCCTTGGTACAGTTAAATGTATGATTTATTATAAGAACAAGACACAAAGAGAAAAAAAAATAGTCTCTGATTAAGACACTGTGCCTACTAATGAATCATATCAGGAAAGAGAAGAACACACACACACACACAAAAAGTTGGGAAGGCATGTCAGTAAAGATGTTCAGAACACCTCCTCAAACCTCTGCATCAGATGGCTTATGATCAATGAGAGGGTGGGGAAAAAAGGTCCCTTTCACCCAGCATCCTTTCATCCCTAAAACTCACAAACTTACACGTGCTTACACACACAAAAATCCATCAGAAACAGAGACAGTGTTTTAAATGTAAATAATTACAGTAGAGAGAATTATAACAAAACTGAAAAATAGGTTTAAGAGTTAAATAATAACTTCTCTGGTGGCTCAGCAGTAAAGAATCTGCCTGCCAATGCAGGAAACGTGAGTTTGATCCCTGGGTTGGGAAGATCCCCTGGAGAAGGAAACGGCAATCTATTCTAGTATTCTTGCCTGGGAAATCCCATGGACAGAGAAGCCTGGTGGGCTACAGGTCATGGGGTCACGAAGAGTTGGACATGACTCAGTGACTAAACAACAACAATTTTTTGTTACAGATGGGTTTGTATATTTTAAAACTAAAAAGATTTAAATAAAAAAAATGATAATACCACTGCAAAAATACTTCCCTTTAGTAAGACTCAGGCCTTGAGCCATGAGCACCTATAGAACATATAGCTGAAGCCTTGAAAATGACGTCAAGCAGTCTGCTTGCCCTCTAAGGCAAGAGTGTTTGAACATGAAACTGCCTGGGACCTTGTCCCCTCAGCTGTACCGCCCCCCACCCCCAATCCATTGAACCCTTCTGTTTGTCAGAAAACAAAGCACAAACTCTAAGTAAATAATTTAGATTATGCAAAAGACCTTTAATATATTTTATTTGCAAGTCTATCAGTATTAAAAAACTGATATGAGTTATTAAACGGGAAAATTATTTCTCCCAAGAAAGAAGACGTAATCTATCAATTTGCTGAGCCCAAAAGGTACCCCAAACAGCCTCTTTGTCCTGACCAGGGACCAGGACATTGTTTACTGATCTCACATCTTTTATGACTCTCAGAGTGTATCTTGCCAGGAATACCCTGGACGCTTCCATTACTGCTGGTCTGAAAATTCTGTTCCGAAGTGGGATATACTTTGTGGGTGCGTGACTCAATTACCACATAGATCTACTAAAGGAGTGATCAAAATATTAATTCTGTACACACCATTACAAACTGTTGAAATTAATGTGCTTGGTTCTCACACCAATCTCTAAGTTCCTTGAAAGTAGTAGCTGTTCTGCCGTATTTTTCTTTCTGTTCCACCAGCATCTTGTACCTGGAAAGCACTCAAATGTTTATAGAATGTATGAAGTCAATGAAATCTCTTCTGAAGGAAAGAGGATTCGAGAAATGGATGGGCAGACACTAGCTACTAAAATGACAATTCAGTCTTTTGCCCACATCCACGTACTCATGTCAGCTTTTTCCCTTAGAGGAATAAACAATGAATGACTCTCATTTCTGTTTTTCTCTTTTCTTCTTTTTAATCCTTAAAAAAAAATAAAGCAGGAACTCCCTGGTGGTCCACTGGTTAGGACTATGAGCTTCTGCTGCTGGGGGCCAAGTTTGATCCCTGGTTGGGGAACTAAGATCTTGCAATCTGGGTAGCACAGCCAAAAATTTATAAAATAATAAAAAAATTGATATGCTCTTTAAAGTCCTTAAGAAAAAAGTGTATTTACTGCTTGACTAAACTTAGAATAGTTTAGTCTTGATAATAAATATTTTTCATTAATGAAGTCTAAAAGAAAACTAAAATGAAAAACCATTGGCCCTCATTTTTCTCTAACTATATACTATTAATATTTGGAACAGTTTAAAAAAATCTATTTAGCCTACATATATTTTTATACCTTGATTTATAATATTCCAAGAACACTGTTAAGACTGATACTTCCGATAAGCACTCCTCTAGCTTAAGGCACTGGTACATCTTTAGAGATGTTATTAGCTTTTTCAATTCTTTCCAAAGATAAGTTTACATCATTTCCAAGTTATGACAAACCTAGACAGTGAATTTAAAAGCAGAGACATCACTTTGCCAACAAAGGTCCATATAGTCAAAGTTATGAATTTTCTAGTGGTCATGTATGGATGTGAGAGTTGGACCACAAAGAAGGCTGAGTGTTGAAGAATTAATAATGCTTTCAAACTGTGGTGCTGGAGAAGACTCTTGAGAGTCCCTTGGACAGCAAAGAGATCAAACCAGTCAATGCTAAGGGAAATCAACCCTGAATATTCACTGGAAGGACTGATGCTGAAGCTGAAACTCCAATACTTTGGCCACCTGATGTGAAGAGCCGACTCACTGTAAAAGACTCTGATGCTGGGAAAGATTGGGGGAAGGAGGATAAGGGGATGACAAAGGATGAGATGATTGGATGGCATCACTAACTCAATGGACATGAGTTTGAGCAAATTCTGGGAGATAGTGAAGGACCGGGAAGCCTGGCATGCTGCAATCCATGGGGTCGCAAAAAGTTAGACACAACTGAGTGACTGAGCAACAACAAGAAGGCATCATAACACTTTTTAAGTTTTTTAAAATAAATCTTTCCTATGGCTTCCCTGGCAGTTCAGTGGTTAGGACTCCGAGCTTTCATTGCCGAGGGTATGGGTTCAATCCTTGGTTGCGGGACTAAGATCCCATAAGCTGTGTAGTGTGGTCAGAAAAGGAAAAAACACACAAAACCAAAAAATCCAGAAACAAAACACTTTATTGTTGTCAGCCTCAATGGAAAAACACAGAGAGCTAAGATGGCTAGGGTTGTGTGTTAGAGCCCTTAAGGAACTGATTAAAGTCAGCTTTACCTTGACCATGGGTCATCTTCTACTTTGGTATAAAAGATAATAGGCAAAGGGTATGTATGTGTGTAGATTATTAAGAATTTATCACCATTAACTGACCAAATCCCCAAACCAACCCAAAGTATAAGAGGTGGGTATTGGTACTATTTCAATTGTAAAAACAGGAAAAATGGAAGGAAACTGATACAGAAAGCTTTAGATATGTGACCCTGGGAAAATTACTCAACTTCTCCATGCTCTACTTACCTAATCTATAAAAGAGGATAATGACAAAACCTGTGTCACAGGGATGTAGTTAAATGACTTAATATCAATACCTAAGACAGTACCTGGCACATCTGTGCATGAGTGCTAAGTAGCTTCAGTCATGTCCCACTCTTTGCGACCCTATGGAACATAGCCCTCCCAGGCTCCTCTGTCAACAGAATTCTCCAAGCAAGAATACTGGAGTGGGTTGCCAAGCCCTCCTCTAGGGGATTTTCCTGACCCCAGGACTGAACCTGCATCTCTTATGTCTCCTGCATTCGCAAAAGGGTTCTTTACCTCTTTACTAGCACCACCTGGGAAGCCTGTACCTGGCACATAGTAGGTATTCAAAAGCTGCTAATTAAAACCAAACCAGGGCGAATGGATACATGTACACGATGTACGGCTGAGTCTCTCTGCTGTCCACCTGAAACTATCAAAACATTGTTAACCAGTTATTCCCCAATACAAAATAAAAAGTTGAACCCCCCCACCAAAAGCCTTAAAAAAACTATCAATATTACCCTGAAGTGATTTAATTTTCATTTTATATGTTATTAAAGCCTTTACATTCTCTTGAAGTACTTCTTTCAAGCCACGATTCATCCCACAGGAAATCTGGGCTCTCCGTGGGCAGTACAATCTAGCACGCTCAACTAGAGCCAGCTGGTCCTCACGGATAATTCCAGTTTTCACAGTCTCACTATTTGATGCCCGTATCGAACTATTCTAAAAGTGCCAGCAGAATCTGAGTGAAGAGGTTCTCTGAAGTCTCCTCTAAAAGATAAATACCTCCAGCAATATACAATGTTCTGTTAATCCTAAACTCTTGACCATCAGCTTAAAAGTGCGGAAGTACATTAAGTTGCTTCCACGGCTTCCTGCAGTAGCTGAATATTTCTTAGAGCTAACACTGAAGTCCATTCCCTATTGGACTGGGCTGGGCCCTGAAGTAGCGTTTGCTCTAGGAATTAATGACTGGGTGATTTCACGAGAAGAATGAAAGACTCAAAGGGTGCCTTTACCTTTAGCTAGTTGTAAAACATTTGTAGCAAACCACAGCAACCTTTCAGAGACAATCTTTAAATACATGCTAAACTTATTTCTCAAGGGGAATTTTATTTTAATATGCTAAGGATTAGTTAGAACAGGCAAAAATTTTATCCTAAAGCAGAGACTTCCAACATAATTCAGAATATGCTTTCTGTCCAATAGATAAAATGGCTCATTATTATCAATTATGCCTTTTGTGGCCAATGGACTTGGATTAAAATTCTTTCAAATTAAGAGCAAAAAAACACTTTTTATTTGCTTTAGAAACTTGTCAGAACTGGAACTCCTCGTCTTTCTTTCAATTCCGATGCAGAATTACTTAACTCCTTCTCTTGCCATGAGTAGTTTTGTTAGAGAACCACTGACTGAAACTGCCAATCCTAGACAGGCACAATAACAACCACTTTGCATGAGTTATCATACAACAGGAGGTCCTGGGAAGTAATGTGGAACTATCAAGTTACACCAACTGGAAGAATTCAGGAAAAGTCAAAAGGAGAGAGGAGATGCCAGTCCACATGTCCTACTAACTTCCCAGAATCCGTCCTGCTGAAATCCATCTTAGCTGAGAGATGTGCGCGCCACCAAGAATAACCATGAGTCAAAATGATTGGCCACAACCAGGAAACTAAACCATTTAGCATAAAACCTGAAACTGTGAGCCATGAGGCAGAGCGGTTCTCCTGGGTTCCCTTGGCTGCTCTCCCCCGGTGCTCTTTCTCAATAAAGTCTCTTGCTTTGTGAGCACAAGAATCTCCTTGGTCAATTCATTTCCAAGTGTTACACAAGAGTCCACTCTTGGGCCCCTGGAAAGGTTCCCCCTTCCCACAAGAGTTTCTTTCCTTTGCTATGTATACATAAAATAAAAATCAGCAGACTGGGGGCAGGCCCAGTAGCACTCTCCAGTCAGTGTGTCAATCAAAAATCTCTTTTTAAATTTCCAAAAGCATCTAAAGAGAAGGACATTTGCCTCCAACTGAATACCTCTTCTTACACAAAAAGGACTGTAATCTACAGAGGCCAGTAAATGGTACCGAGGTTTCTGGGCAAGGAGAGTTCACAAAGTATTTCAAATCCTTGACACGGTAACCCCATCAATCCATCCTACTGCTGCTGCTGCTGCTGCTAAGTCGTTTCAGTTGTGCCCGACTTTGCGACCCCATGGACTGCAGCCTACCAGGCTCTCCATCCATGGGATTTTCCAGCCAAGAGTACTGGAGTGGGTTGCCATTGCCTTCTCCAATCCTACTAGTTTTATATATGTATTTGTGTGTGTGGGAAAGAAAGGCGAAGATATTTTAATGGGGGAAAAGGGCATGACTGAAGAGACTATAAATGCTTATCTAGCACAGCACCTACCACACCCAGAAGTCAAGAATGTTTTCAGAAAAGAATATAGAAATCCCTGTATTAATATATACAGAAGTATATAGTATACTGGAGAAGGAAATGCCAACCCACTCCAGTACTCTTGCCTGGTAAATTCCATGGATGGAGGAGCCTGGTAGGCTATGGTCCATGGGGTTGCAAAGAGTCGGACACAATTGAGCGACTTCACTTTCTTTATATAGTTTCTTTTGGATAAGGAAATGGCAACCCACTCCAGTGTTCTTGCCTGGAGAATTCCACGGACAGAGGGGCCTGGTGGGCTACAGTCTATGGGGTTGCAAAGAGTTGGACAAGACTAAGCAACTAACATACATCCATACACATAGTATACAGAATACAATAGTATATAGAATATAGAAGTCCCTGTACTCAAGGTAACAGACAATAAATGGGGGGCAATGTGTGGCTATCCAGATATTTTACTTTTCTTTATTTGAGCAAGATCCCTACAAGTTCTAGAGACACAACCTTTTTACTATACAAACACTTGGCAAATCAGAGACAAATCAAATCACGTTACCTTTTGTAAACTAATCATTGCTTGAAAGTATCCCTCAACCACATTTTGATGTTTGTAGACAGGCAATCAAATTTTAAATTATGAAGAGAAAAGAAAGCCTTACCAAATAGTTGATGACATAAAATCGGTCATATTCTCTGTTCTTAGGATTGATCCGACGATGCTGTTTTTTCCTCATATGATCTTTAAGTGTATTTTTGTCCCTGAAGGTCTTCTCACAATACAAGCACTGCAAGCTACAAGAAAGACACAAACACTGAGATTAAATAAGACCCTTGAATAGCTGTTGCAATAGACCTTTATTATTATTACTGGGTCTTAAAATTTACTCATTTTTTAGGTCTCACAGAGTTTTCAAATGGGATGTAATATTCTTTTTTGGAATCCCTCTCACTTTATTCATTCGGCTTTAGAGGATGTGTGTTGTGGTTTATTTTGTAGTTGGCTATACTGGCCAACTTGGCTATTTAGTTAAAACTATGATAAAGACATCAATTACCCAAAAATGATTTTGGTGCTTTACTAATTGAATTCAAATATCTATTCAAAAATGAAAATGAAGGTATGTTCTTCAAATAATTATAATGATAACTAGCACTGGTTGCTTCCACTGAGTGTAATGATTAGTCTGTGATTTGGCCTATCCTGTGACCTTATTTTCTTGGCAAACTCTATTAGTCTTTGCCCTGCTTCATTCCGCATTCCAAGGCCAAATTTGCCTGTTAGATTCATGGGGTTGCAAAGAGATGGACACGACTGAGCGACTGAACTGAACTGAACTGAACTGTGACCTGATTTGCAGGGTCTAACTCCTAGCTCCAGCTGTGGGACTTGGTCAAGTTACTTGTTATCTCTGTTACCACTCATTTTCTGATCTCTAACCTGAAGATAACACCTACATTTTAGAGAATACTTATGACAGTGTATACATATAAATTCATAACCATGAGAATTTACACAAAATATGAACAATACATGAACACATTTAAACCACGCTTTATATATATATATATATATATATATATGAATAAAATGCCTAGAATATTCATGGCACACAGTAAGTGCTACTTTTATTATCTTATCATTCATATGTACCTTCTGCTAGAGTATTTCCCCTAACTGGGAATCATTACCTAATGAGGCAGTAATGACCAATTTCAAACAGATTACTAGCAAAATGTCTTTTCTCATACTAAGCTGGACAGTTGATACAGCCTGGAACTTTTACCCAACAGTCATAAGAGTTCTACTTTCTAGTTACAAAGAATTCATGAAAACACTAAAATTATAACCAAGCAGGACACCATGGGGCATTCCCAGGACACAACACTTCCACCAAGCCCTCTGCCTGCCTCTTGCCTGTAGAAAAGTTGCAGTCTTTGAGGCCTCCCCTGAGTCACAAAAGTCCATCTCAAGAACTAATGACTGTCAAGATTGGAACATGTAGTGACAGAAACAGCAGTTGGGTCAGGAGAACTTGCATGAATTTGAATAGTAAATCAGCGATATGGCAGTCATGGAAGCTTTAGGTCCTTCTTGAAGTACCTGATGACCATGGACACGTGGGCTCCAGATCTACCGGAACCTAGGATTGATAATGTTAACCCTTGTGACACTGCCCTGTTACCTCAACATCAATCAATCAGAGAATTGTACATAAGCTGATCAAACATAGAGAACAGATTTATGGACACGGAGTGGTGGGAGTGAGGAGGAAAGAGAGGGTGAAATGTATGCAGAGAGTCACAAGGAAAGTTATATTACCAAATGTGAAATAGAGAGCCAGGGGTTATTTGCAGTATGACTCAGGGAACTCAAACAGGGGCTCTGTGACTATCTAGAGGGGTGAGCTGGGGAAGGAGATGGGAGGAGGGTTCAAGAGGGAGGGGACATACACATACCTATGACTGATGTTTGGCAGAAACCAACAAAATTCTGTAAAGCAATTATCCTTCAATTAAAAACTAAATAAATTAAATTTAAAAATTGCTTCCCTGAAACCCGTTAGGGAGTTGTGGTCTTCTGAGCATGAGCCATCTGTTTTCCTTGTGTGGCCCTTGCAATAAATCTTTCTGTGTTAAACTGATGTTTTGGTTTGCCTGGTCTCACTGTGTGTTGGGCATATGAACTTGGGTTTGACAACAAAATGAATGAAATAAGTTTTTGTTGCTATTTTTTTAACTCTTTTCTGTCTCTACCAAACAAGATCTCAATTATTTTTTATGCCACAAAAATAACTATATTCTTTTATAGTAAACAATTTATGGGAAATAAGTTGATTAAGGATATTCATTACTGCTAGTCTTGCTAGAGAACACACCTGGTATTATTTTATAAATGAAGGATCATTCATTAAAAGAGTAAAGAGACTTGTTTTAATATACTGTTGATACCAGAATTTGAATTTAGAATTTTATAATGGGTATTTCTTGCTCAATGTTATTGCTCCAAATGTTGTGGGCTGAGACACTACATTTATTAGTACTATATTTAAGTGAATAAAACTAGGGTTTGAAAGTAAAATCTTGAGCCTTTTCTTAGAAAAAAGAGTGAACAGATTTTTGAAAAACATTTTGGTGATGTAGAGAATTTTATTCCTTATTTCTACAAGTTAAACAGCCAGAATATAACTTCAAGAAAAGTGGAGTGTTATGATATATAAATTTAAATTAACAGTAACATTTAAAAAATACAAGCTGGATGCTATGTTTCACCTAAAGTTGAATAATATCTAGGAATTGGACTTCACTAAATGTGTAGAATAATTATAGAGAGAAGCATAAAAATTATGAATCCAAAGTGAAGAATAGTAGTTACGCAGGGAGATACTAATGAGGAAGGGAATAAAGAGAGACTCAAGGGACATAATAACGTTCTTTTTCTTATGCTGGTAAGTATATTTTTCATAGCCCACATAACATACCTTACAGTGGTATATACACTGTTCGCTACATATAACATTTATATTTAAAGGCTAAAAGGCAATATGATCTACACAAAATAAGGACTGTCATATAAAATGTGAACTCCTCCAACATGAGAAATGAGAAAATTCTATTTAATTACTAGTGACTATTAATTTTTAAAAATTCACAGTGGAGTCCAAGATTAAGATAGCTTTAGGTTGTGTTTCATAAACATGTACTTACTTGTCAAGCTTTTTCTGTAATGTACACAGAAATTCACTGCAGTTTACAATGTTGTCTGGCAATCCAATGTTGAAAGCATGTTCTCTGGCCATGTGGTTCAAAAGAACAGATCTAGGAAGAAATTTGAGCAGTCTGCATTATTTAAAACTCATCTAGGAACAAATCAGGTCAGGAGTAGCATTTATAATGATAACAATACTAATTAGAAGACAAGCAAAGGTTAAACATGGCAACACACATTTGGGCTATGAAAGAGTTAACACGTTATGAAGTTTAGTCACTAAGTCACATCTGACTCTTTGCTATTCCCATGGACTGTAGCCCACCAGGATCCTCTGTCCATGAGATTTTCCAGACAAGAATACCAGAGTGGGTTGCCATTTCCTTCTCCAGGGAATCTTCCCAACACAGGGATGGAATCTGCATCTCCTGCATTGGCAGGTGTATTTTTTACCACTGAACCACCAGGGAAGTCTGTGTTATAGTATGCATGTAAACATATCAGTTCTTTAAAGGGAGTCCAAATTTGTTCCACAATCTGCCACTGAGCAGGACTATACTCTGCTGGTGAATTGAGTATCTGTCCTTTAAACTATTAAATAAATGTGCTTTGCCTACTCTTCCAATTAATAAGGAAGAGATGACTACTCAAGAGAAATATATAAATAAATATAACCCAGGATCACAAGACATTTAGCTTATCATTGGATCAAAACTGGAATCCACAGTTCACATGTCTAATTTCATGTAAGGGTTATGATAACTTGCATACACAATGACCATCTATTTGATCAGTTCATGTATTCAGTTCAGTTTAGTTGCTCAGTCGTGTCCGACTCTTTGCGACCCCATGAATCGCAGCACGCCAGGCCTCCCTGTCCATCACCAACTCCCGGAGCTCATTCAGACTCACGTCCACCGAGTCCGGGATGCCATCCAGCCATCTCGGTCGTCCCCTTCTCCTCCTGCCCCCAATCCCTCCCAGCATCAGAGTCTTTTCCAATGAGTCAACTCTTTGCATGAGGGGGCCAAAGTACTGGAGTTTCAGCTTTAGCATCATTCCTTCCAAAGAAATCCCNCCCAGGCAAGAGTACTGGGGTGGGGTGCCATTGCCTTCCCCGACTCTCCTAGTTACCTGCCTTTTAAAAATTCTTTTTACTTAGGTTCAATAAGGTCCTTATCAAGAATTAATATATACTTAAGTGTTAATTGCCTTTTTAAAAAGAACTGTAATTAAAAGAAATTCACAAGCATGTTTCTCAGTTCAGAGTTTAATACGCAAGTAACATCTCCATTAATATTTGAAACCAAGAATTAAAAATATGTTCAATTTAATTCAACTTTTAAAATATTTTTTATACTTTCAAAATTAAGAAGTTTCCTAACGCTTACCTTTTCATCATAATTTTAAGGAGAATCATTTCTTATCATTAATAATAAATTAATCCATTTTTTTCAGAAACTATAGTTATGTGGAAAATTCATGATTATAAAGTAGAAACAAAACTTGATTGTCTTTTTCAACAATGATGAGCATTAGAATCTTCTTAAAATCAAATATTTTGCATTTTCCACAGTTTTCAACATTTTACTAAAGCAAGCTATTACTATATTTAAATATGAAAGGCCACCACCAAATTTAGTGAAAAATTTCACTTCCTCAGGAAACAGAGGAACAGCCCTATGACCAGATATTATACCCACAGTAAGAATTAAGTTGGAGTCCTCCAAGGGAGACTGACTTCCTTATCTCTGTGTCATAAAAAATGAACAATACGGTTCTTAGTTTAGAGTTCATTTCTCCTGCCAAAAGTTGTGCATCTCCATATTCTCTTAGGAAACATCATGTTAGAAAACAGAGCATTCCACACAAACACTCAACCAGATGTCTAATTCTGAGAAAGGTTACTGTACACCATCAGTAAAACGGGAATAATATTATGAGGTTTATAAGGATATTTGGAGACTAAATGGCATGCTGAGGCTAACATGCACAATACAACAGAGGGGCTTAAAAAAATACTACTTCCTTTCCAGCTTTCTGCAGTCAGGATAATTCACAGTGAGTACACCATGAAAGAAAACAGATTGTGAAATACTACACTAATTATAACTGTATAATTATATAATTGTCAAAGCACACTTTTATTGGCCTACTTGAAAAATAAAGTGCTTAAAAAAAAATACAGTCAACCAAAGGTAAGTAACCATTAACCAACAGTCTCACATTTTAATTTCCTTCTCACCCCCCTCTTTTAAACAAGAAATACCATGGGAAACCTCTTGAGCAGAAGAGAAATAATGGTTCCAGTATATAGAAACTGATCACTGCATCCCTGGATTGCTCAGCCTTCAGCATGCAACTATGTATCTGGCTTATGTCAAAGACACTGCATCACTTCTCCCCACGTCTGCCAAACCCTAGCAACATTACTTCTTCTGTTACAGAAGCTTCAAGTGCTGATCTATGTCTGTTTAATCTCTTCTGTTTTATGATCAAGGTTCTCAGTATTCTGATTACACCTTCTCTATCCATACTGAATCCCAAACACAGATTCTCTATTTAAGTTAGGTCAATGTACTCATGGCAGAACATGACATGGATATCAGTTTCTGTGGGTGTCCAGGCCATCCTCACATTTAGGACACTTCTCCCTTACTCTTGTGCAAGTCCATCTATTCTTCAAATCCAGTCTGAGACCTCCCCTCCCCTCAGCAAAATCATGAATGTAGATATATTTATACCTTAGAGTTAGCGCCACAGAATTTATCATATCTATCAGTTTCATTTTTATGTTCATACTCATAGCCTTCAGTTTGCTTTGACTGGTATCGTCCTCAATTCAGAGTAGAGATCATGGCAACTATGATTCTATTTTGAATAGCTTAAAAAACTTTGTAATAAGTATAACAACAGCAGAATTCTTCACCAGTACAAAAATAAACATTTCTCAATGCCTTCCTTCATCACATAAATTCTTGGTCAGAATTATGGCATAAATTTAATATTTACATACAAAACACTGAATTTTTCATTTTCGTTAGGTCTTGTAAAGATATTGCTTTCCAAGAATAATATATATTTCCATATTTAGTCTTCTTGCTTCATACACATATCGTGTACTTGTGTGTGCCAGACACTATGTGTATATTATATAATTTTGAAAAAAAATGTAGCAAAGTAGGCATGTTTACTCCTTTTTTACTAGTAAGAAAACAGGCAGAAAGAGCCAAAACAACAAGGCAAGTGAGCAAGAGCTGAGTGTCAACTACAGACCTTCAGATTCCAAGGTACCTCTGCAGTGCTCTACTCCCTCCTGTCTGCCAATGTGTTCTCATGGTGCCTAAGCCTCTTAAAGACATTTAAGTTTAAAATAAATTTTCATCAAGATATCAAATTAACATTTTTTGAGGTCCAGAAAACTGTTGAGCAAGATAATTTATTTGGTACAACACTAGGAACACCACTGATATGAAAGTACTGGTCAGGAAATTTTAAGCACTAACACACATGGAAATACTGAAAGTGATTTTTGTTTTCCTGAGTGGGCAACTCTCAATCATGTGTTAACCCTGGATGAATGTTCTTCAACACTCATCAAATTTTGACATATTGATGAAAACAACAAAAAAGCATCTTCACACTTTTAAACCATTATTCTAGAAAATGTTCTAACAATAAAATATAAATTAGGGAAACTTTAGTAACCATCAAACTAATCGATGAGCACTTTAAAGGTGCTTCAGTTATCCAATTATTTTCCAGCATTTCCAGGTTCACTGAAAAACACTCTTATTGTGTAGCCCAAATGGAAAAATTCAATGATATATATTTTCAAAGAAAACAAAACAACATTTTTCAAAGAGAACTATTACATCCTTTAAAGTAATTATAAAGAAGATGCAGCTTTAAAAATCAAGAAAAAATTTGATATAGACTCAGGAATAAGACTTAAAATGATTCCCTTACCTTGTTAGTAATCCAAAATTAAAAATTACAACTGCAATTAGACACTATGCACCCTATCAGGCTCTTATTATTTTTCAATTATATTTCCTAGTATTGATAATCATACAGGAAGCCAGGTACTCTTCATTTTATCATTGGGAAAAAAAGATTTGGTACAGATTTCCAGAGAGTATTTTGGCAGTATGTGTAAAAAGTCTTAAAACATTTATATACTTTGACCAAGCAGTAACATTTCTAAGAGTTTATTTTAGGTAAATGGTAGAAGATGTGTTCAGGGATTTACGGACAGAGACATTTAATAAACAATTTATAATCGTCATATACAAAAAAAGGTAACTATAAAACAGCATTAGCAGATTGGTAAAAAATAAATCATGGCATGCCCACACAATGGATGCTAAACAAACATATGAAGATTCTATTTTAGAACACTATTTCATAACATGAAAAATGTTTATGATCTGTTGTTTTATGAAAAAAAGATTATATGTCCTTATAAGGTTTTTTTTAATGCTCAAGATCATATCTGCATTGGGAAGGGGAGGAAAAACCTAAAGGATCCACTATGTGTGGATGGTGGACTTAAGGTGACACTCTTCATTATTAATTTTCAAGTGTAGCACAGTTTAACAACTGTACACACTGCTGAGAGATCACAAGCACAAGTCTAGTTTCCTTACATCATCACACAGTGGACCTTCATTACTAATTTTGTCCACCCGCAACCCTCTGCTTCTCTGGTAACCACTAATCTGTTCCTGGTTTCTATGAGTTTGTTTTTGTTGTATTTTGCTTGTTTCTTCCTTTGTTTTTTTAGATTCTATATATATGAGTAAATTCAATTCAGTCACTCAGTCGTGTCCGACTCTTTGCAACCCCATGAATCGTGGCACGCCAGGCCTCCCTGTTCATCACCATCTCTCGGAGTTCACTCAGAATCACGTCCATCGAGTCCGTGATGCCATCCAGCCATCTCATCCTCGGTCGTCCCCTTCTCATCCTGCCCCCAATCCCTCCCAGCATCACAGTCTTTTCCAATGAGTCAACTCTTCGCATCAGGTAGCCAAAATACTGGAGTTTCAGCTTTAGCATTATTCCTTCCAAAGAAATCCCAGGGTTGATCTCCTTCAGAATGGACTGGTTGGATCTCCTTGCAGTCCAAGGGACTCTCAAGAGTCTTCTCCAACACCACAGTTCAAAAGCATCAATTCTTCAGCGCTCAGCCTTCTTCACAGTCCAACTCCTGCATCCATACATGACCATTGGGAAAACCATAGCCTTGACTAGACGGACCTTAGTCGGCAAAGTAATGTCTCTGCTTTTGAATATACTATCTAGGTTGGTCATAACTTTTCTTCCAAGGAGTAAGTGTCTTCTAATTTCATGGCTGCAGTCACCATCTGCAGTGATTTTGGAGCCCCAAAAAATAAAGTCTGACACTGTTTCCACTGTTTCCCCATCTATTTCCCATGAAGTGATGGGACCAGATGCCATGATCTTCGTTTTCTGAATGTTGAGCTTTAAGCCAACTTTTTCACTCTCCTCTTTCACTTTCATCAAGAGGCTTTTTAGTTCCTCTTCACTTTCTGCCATAAGGGTGGTGTCATCTGCATATCTGAGGTTATTGATATTTCTCCTGGCAATCTTGATTCCAGCTTACGTGTTTCTTCCAGTCCAGCGTTACTCATGATGTACTCTGCATATAACTTAAATAAGCAGGGAGACAATATACAGCCTTGATGTACTTCTTTTCCTATTTGGAACCAGTCTATTGTTCTATGTCCAGTTCTAACTGTTGCTTCCTGACCTGCATACAGATTTCTCAAGAGGCAGGTCAGGTGGTCTGGTATTCCCATCTCTTTCAGAATTTTCCACAGTTTATTGTGATCCACACAGTCAAAGGCTTTGGCATAGTCAATCAAGCAGAAATAGATGTTTTTCTGGAACTGTTGCTTTTTCCATGATCCAGCGGATGTTGGCAATTTGATCTCTGGTTCCTCTGCCTTTAGAAAATTAAGCAGCATTTTGTTTTGTTTTTAATTTTAAGGGCTAGGGGCTAACACTGTAAATTGAGTAAAATCAGTCATTTTTTATGTTCACCAGAGTACTCTGTCTAGTATTATACTTTGGTTAGAAAAAAACTAAAATTTTCTCATTAACTCTTCTTCTTCCTCACTGAAAAATGAAACCACCATTATAAAACAATCAGAATGACTATTTATAGGGCAAAGCTTGGAGTAACAGGAATATAGCTCCACTAAATACATTTAAAAATGAGGACAGTCCTTGAGTTTAGCCCTCACTGAACTACAAGTTTTTAAAACTGTCTTTTTTGAAAAATAAGCATTAAGGATAATCAGATTGTGTGTTTATCTCTGTGTTCTCAACACAAAGCATCGTTTTGAACAAAAGCCTTTCAAAGTAGCTTTTCATGTATATATTTGTACATATAATTTTTCTTGACTCTAAAGGTTAATATAAACTGAAGGAGATTTTCAGTATATTGTTTTGTGTATTCAGTGAGAATTACAAATATGGGAATCACCTAGTGATACATCATCTTTTCTTTTTAATCCAATAAAAAGTTCTTACAACTCTAGCAAATAACTGTCTCAAAATGGAACAGTTTTTAATATTCCCCAATATTACTTGTGTTTCATCGTGAGGAATTCCAGGTTGCAACATTGTGTATTTGGGCAAGAAAGAACATAGAGAGCATATCAAAGTGGAAACTTTAAGAAACTGACACAGCATGGGTGCCCAGTGAATATTTTTTGTACAAATACATTAAAACTAAAAGTGATTATTCTTATAAAATAGATAGCTAATAGGAAGCTGCCATAAGGCACAGGAAGCTCAGTTTGCTGCTCTATGATAAACTAGAGGGGTGAGATGAAGGGAAGGGGAGAGAGGCTCAAGAGGGAGAGGACATGTTTACACATGGCTGATTCACAATGTTGTATGGCAGAAACTAACACCACATTGTAAAGCAATTATTTTCCAATGAAAAAAATAAAAGAAAGTGATCATTCTTTAACTGGAGCATGTTCCAAGGGTAGAAGTCAAAATGCTTGATGATGGATTATAGTTGCTGGTTTTATTTTCTGCATCTTTTCTAAATGTTTAGGAGATAAATGATAGGGGTAAAACTTGAAAATAAGGGAAAGAAGATAATACAACACCTTCTCCAACCATTGTTTGATTCTTTCATTTCCTTATATCTGATGTTTTCTCTTAACTGTTCCACAATCTGAGTTTATTAGTATAAATGGAAAATAGTTTACATAGAGGTGACTATATTTTAAGTATTTAAGCATCCTGTGCCCCCATCCTTTCTCTTTCCTGTTTCTTCATTCTTTCCATATTAAAATTTTTTATTTGAAACTTGTCTAGATGTATCACACAGCTCCTATAAAAATGTGGTAGAATATATGCAAGAGTGGAAAGATAGAGAAATCAGTGTAAGAGAGCTTCTTTGAGGCTTCAGTCCTTCCTTTTGCTTTTCAGCTACCAGTTTTATTAGGATTTGGACATTATTCGATTCAGGTTTTACCATCTCAGAAAGTCCTTGAGAGAAAAGAGCCAGTTACTTTTTTATAATAGTATTTCATATAACACAATACCAATATTATGACATACAATACATTCCAGCAACATCATGATGTAGTAGAGTAGGAAACTAGAAGTTTCTATATGTACCATTGTATGTATCCTTATATATGTATAATGATATACATATAGACCACATTTATATTCATTATATACATATCACAGTTCCTCTGAAAGCATCACTGAGCACTTCACAGCCAATTACTAGTCTTAAATGTCAGTGAGAGGATGTGTTAATTTTTAAGTGAAACCAAAATGACTTTCCTATCTGAGCAGCCAATGAAATTCTGCATCTAAGGGATTTTCTCCTTCAAATGCCAAACTGGATACATTTGCACATGTTCTCCCTGATGTATCAAGAAACTGGAAATTGCACATAACTTTAGAACAATTCAAGAAATTTCTTTTAGAAGCTGGATGTTTACATCCATGTATGATTATTTTAAGTTTTGGATGTTAGGGGATTCCCAGAAATAACTAATCAAAATTGATTATTGATTTTCTTGTCTGTTACCTAAATAAACATTTTACTGCTGATAGATTAGTGCTCATTTATAGATTTAATGTTGATGTAAAGACTAATGATTGTTCCTAGACCAAAAATGTAAACAGAAATGAAGTTTGTTATATCAGATAAAGGAATATTATGCTTGAAGGCAAATAAATCAATTGTGTTATTGTCATTTATGACACTTGTTACTGGGAATTTATTAAAACCTCCTATAGAGAAAAAATGTGGGTATTTTCCTCTTTTACTTAACTAACTGATATGCAGCTAAAATTTATAAGCAAAATGATCTCAACCCCTTTTCACTATGTTGTTTAGTCACTCAGTCGTGTCTGACTCTTTTGCAACCCCATGGACTGTAGCTCACCAGGCTTCTCAGTCCATGGGATTTTCCAAGCTAGAATACTAGAGTGGGTTGCCATTTCCTTCTCCAGAGGATCTTCCTGACCCAGGGATCGAACCTGCGTCTCCTGCTTGGCAGGTGGATTCTTTACCACTGAGCCATCTGGGAAGCCTCCCCTTTTCACTGTAAGAAGCCATTTGTCACTGCTGACTCTTTTGTGTTGCGTCAGAGGATTATTAAATTTTGTTTGTCATGTACCTCTTATGTAACCAGAAAATTTACCACATACTTTATATTAGCTTCTGGCTTACATTTAAGAAGTGAGCATATGAGAAATGTGTACCTAGTAACAGTAAAACATACTGGATTCTTTTGGTGCATCTCAGAGTTTGTTTGTATGAAATTATATTTTAATTATTGAGTATATGCTAAAAATAGCAAGTATGTAATAAATACTATGATAACCATGCAGAATTGCAGCACAGCCCATTGTTGTTACTGCCCAATTTTCAAACCCCAGTCTTTTCCTGCCCAGCCATCTAGAACCACCTCACGAAGTGTCAACCAGAAGTCTATAAATATATCGTATTATTTTTTTTTAACTCAAGTCTAAGTACCCAATTAAATGGATATTTTGCTGACAGATGACCAAGGTAGAAAAAAAAAGGAAAGCAGCCATAAAAAGCAGTGGGCAGACTTCTTTTTTTCTGGAAATTCTGTGTGTAGACACCAGGATCATTGTTGCTGTTCTTCAGTTGCTGAGTTGTGTCGTATTCTTTTGTGACCCCATGGACTGTAGTCCACCAGGCTCCTGTCTCCATGGGATTTCCCAGGCGAGATTACTGGTGTGGGTTGCCATTTACTTCTCCAGGGTGTCTTCCTGACCGAGGGATCAAACCCATGTCTCCTGAGTTTCCTGCATTGGCAGGCAGGTTATTTACAACCGAGACACCTGGGAAGCCCAAAATCCAGGATAGGGGATGTATCAAATGAGGAAACCTTTTATTGTATGCAGGAAATCTCTGATTTCCCTTAATCAGGCAGAGGTACATTAAGAGGTTCCCACACACACACAGACAAGTTTTCTTCGTGGAAAAGAATTTCCTAGAATTTGGAATTTATATTTTGACTGACTATGGCAAAAAAATCAATCCATCCAGAAATTATTGATTAACTCTCCATTATATGTGAAGACCCTGTTAGGAATGAAAACCAAAGATAATATGACAGAGTGGTCCTTTTCATATTTTCCTGTAATCATTATGTCCCAGTGGAAATTACACTACGTGACTTCAACCAGCTTGAAATGAGTCTTTGATACAGATCCTTTCTATTTATTCTTCTTAATTTCTATTTCTAGTATGCTACCCAGTGGTCAATGTCCTAATACAGAATATATAGTGAATTGTTGGATTTGGGAGTACAATAAAGTCCTTCATTTAACATGTCTGCTGTATACTAGATGCTATGAACAGGATTAGAAGAAAGAAGAGCAAAGACCTTTTCTCTATGTATTATTAAGCAGACACTTAGAGGTGTTACACCCTCTGGACTCAAACCAAACCAAATGAGAAGCAATGAGTCTGAAAGAGAACAAATTCTCCAAAGTGTGACCTTGCAGTGAATGAAGTGAAGTTGCTCAGTCGTGTCTGACTCTGCGACCCCGTGGACTGCAGCCCATCAGGCTCCTCCGTCCCTGGGATTCTCCAGGCAAGAATCCTGGAGTGGGTTGTCATTTCCTTCTCCAGGGGATCTTTCTGATCCAGGGATCGAACCCAAGTCTCCCACATTGCAGGCAGATGGGTTAACCTCTGAGCCACCAGGGAAGCCCAAGTGTGACCTTATTGGTACTGAAATAGTCAATGACTAACAAAGATCTTACCTTCTTTACAGCAAGGGACGGTTTATTCAGATCAATGATCCCACACATTTATGGAAACGATTTGTACAGCAAATATGAACGACAGCTCCTGAAACAGCATCCATTGTGGTGACGGCAACTGGTCCATTAAGAACCTCGGGTATCCACATCAGTCATTTCTAAAGAGTTGCTGCTAAAAAGAAGTCACTCCTACTGAGATGAGTGTGCTTGACCTTGTCTGAGGCTCAGGCACTTACTCAGAGAGAGAGACGTTGGATTTAGGTAACAGCAGGTGAGATCTGTTAGGACCAGAAAAATTATTTACAAGAGAGGCCATTTTCTCTGAGTCCAGATATTTGTATGTGTTTGTTCTTAAGTAAGGTGGGACGCCTATTGGTGTTTCCCTTCTGTGGTTTAGCTGAGATCTCTGGTGCTCGCCAGGTGGCTCAATGATAAACAGAAAAAAACCCACCTAGCAATGCAGGAGACACAAGAGACTCAAGTTACATCCCTGGATCGGAAAGATCCCTTGGAGTCGGAAATGGCATGAATTTGAGCAAACTCTGGGAGATAGCAAAGGACAGGGAAGTCTGGCCTGCTGCAGTCTATGGGGTCACAGAGTTAGACATGACTTAGTGAGTGAACAATGACAACAAGGAAATGGCAACCCACTCAAACATTCTTGCCAGAAAATCCTGTGGACCGAGGAGCCTGGTGGGCTACAGTTCATGGGGCTGCAAAAAAGTCGGACATGACTGAGCATACACACGCACTGGAACAGCTTTGAGAACTTTATGGATTTTAGTGATGATAATGTTTTGTGTTTCTCATGTCAAGATTTCAAAGCATTTTATTAAGAACTTGAGTGCCCTCACTGGGTGAAAACGAAGAGCAGGTTGGCTGTAAACCTAAGGGAGGGCTCTCTTCACTGGTTCGTGTTGCTTTTCATTCAGAGTTCTGTGATCTCTTGTGCCAGACATGTGGCAGCCGGATGCTATCATGGCCTCTTCTTTCATTGTCCTTTCCCTGGAGACAATATGATCTCCATTTAAAAAGTGTTTATGAAGTTGGACGAGTCTCTGGAGGATGCAAGTGCTTTGTGTATTTACAAAACCAGAGGATTGTCTTTCCTGTCTATAGACCTTCATGGCTGTGGGCATTTTCTTTCATGAACACAGGACACCAGGAAGAGCCCCTTGGCAGGCAGTGGGCATTCCATGAACGGCCTCTCATCTCTTTCCACAAAGTCTCTTAAAGATAATATGACTTCAGATTTCCTTCCTTATGTTAGAACTTTGAAGGGGGGGGTGTGAAATCTGGCTTCCCCTGAGGCTCTTGTGTGAGTGCTGGCTTCAGAAGCCATCTATGAAAAGGGTGTATGAACAGACTACAGATGCTACATCTAACTTCATTGTGCCAAAGAAACGGGAGGTTCTCTGCTACCAGGTTTTCTATTTCAAGACAGCTTACATATTTTTAGTGGTTTATTATTTTTTTTTTTTAACAAGCCATCTTGTTGCTGATAACTGACCTAAATGCTGTGGTCAGAAGATGAAAAATTGTTCATGTATTCCTTTCCACTGACACCTCAGATTCGTGAAAGCAGTAAAATCCTTAAGTTAAGTCATCTGTTTATAGGGCAAAACAGTTTAAAACATGATTTGAATATTTGAACCTAAGTGGAACTAATATCTTCAAGATACCTTTATTTGGAGGCAAATCTCTTCTCTCATCTACCCTATCTCTCTCAGGGTGTGTGTGTGTGTGTTAGTCACCCATTCCCACTCAGTAACCCACCAGGATCCTCTGTCTACGGATTTTTCCAGGCAAGAATACTGAGTGGGTTGCCGTTCCCTTCTCCAGCAGAGCTTCCCGACCGAAGCATCAAACAGGCCTCCTGCATCTCAGGCAGATTCTGTACCCTCTGAGCCACCACAGAAGCCCTCTCTCCCACGGATCACATGAGACCCTGGGTCCGTGTACCACAGGTAAGGTAATATAAGGGCACACCCCTGGCTCTCTCATCTTTAATTTTAGGGATTTTTGCCCCATCACAGTTTCCCTTTCTCCTTTGTGGCCTTTTTGTATCTTAAGAGTGATGATGAACTAGCCCTTAACTTGTATGTGACTCTGCATTTTCTGCCCTTCCTGTGGTTTTCTGACCTTTCTCTTCATTGTCATAGATGTGGGCCGGTCCAGCCTGATGCCTGGGTCCTGTGTCCCTTCTCTGCCTCAGTGATTTCCAACATCTGCCCCAGACAGAGATTCTTGCCGGGATCTGATACAGATGGAGAGTGAGGCCATTCTGATGCAATATCTTATTTAAATGCAGTATCTTATTTAAATGGATCTTTTTAGATTTTTATCTCTCATTAATTCTGTTTTATCTTTCCAGAGTTTAGTCCCTGAGAACTAGAACTAAAAACAGGAAGCAAGCTGAAATGAAAATCACTCCCTCTTGGAGACCTGCCTGTCCTACCCTGGAGCAAAACTCTCTCTCTAGGATGAGGTTTTTTTTTTTCTTTCCCTAAGAGAGATCTGGTCCTTCAAACAGACCTCAAACACATCAGAAGTTTCCTTGAGACTCTTGATTTTTCTAGATATCCCACAGACCTCTGCATCTCAGTATGCACAAATTTGGGTTCATCATTAACATAAGCCTTCTTATCCTTCTCTTCTCCTGCTCTTTGCATGTGATGTTACCCAGTCTTTCTTGTAGTTAAAAAAAATTTTTTTTGCCTTATTACCTTTTTTCTTTTTTTCAGATGCTAGTCTATCTGCTGGAACTATTTCTCTAGTCAGTTTCACTCAGCTAGTACTTTTAAACTCAGCTAGTACTTTTAATCAATAGAAACTCACCAGAAGTGCTATTAATACTTCTTTCAGAAATCTTATATCAAATCTCAGGTCTCGGCTAGAAGTCCCTATTGCATACTTTCTTGATAATTTCTTTAAAAAAGAAAAAAAGAAACTTTTTATTTTGTATTGGGGTATAGCCGATTAACAATGTTGTGATAGTTTCAGGAGAACAGTGAAGGGACTCAACCATCCACATACATCTATCCACTCTTCCCCAAACTCCCCTTCCCTCCAGGCTGCCACATAACATTAAGCAGTGTTCCCAGTGCTGTCCAGTATGTCCCTGTTGGTTATCCATTTTAAATATAGCACTGTGTATATGTCTTAACCCTTTTCACTTGTCTCTAATCCCACTAGACTCTGAGTCCCTTGAGGCTTAGGACTGTGTCTTGTTTATTATTGTATTATCAGAGCCTGTGTGTGTGTGTGTGTGTGTGTGTGTTAGTTACTCAGTCGTGTCCGACTCTTTGTGACGCCATGGACTGTAGCCTGCCAGGCTCCTCTGTCCATGGAATTTTCCAGGCAAGAATACTGGATGGGTAGCCTTTTTACTATAAAACTTCAAAATATATTAAAATATTACTGCACATTATTGAATGCATACACAATAGTCTCTAAGTTCACGTACTTGAAAATATTAGTGTGAACACAATATAGAGTGTGATACTATAATGGTAGATAGTGTCATCATAAATTTGTCCAAACTCATAGAATGAGTTTAACACCAAGAGTGAACCCTCATGTGAACTATGGATTCTGTGCAGTAATGACGTGTCAGTGTAGAGCTCATGGCTTGTATTAATAACAAGTGTACCACTCTGGTGGGGGATGTCGATAATGAGGGAGGCTATGCATGTGTTGGGATAGCGTACGTATGAGAAGTGCTTGCAGTGAACCTAATACTGCTTTAAAAAATAAAGCTTATTAAATTAAAAAAAATACAGCTTACATCACGTTAACTGCAACTCCAATAGCTGCAGTAATGAGCATTATATCTCCATTTATTTCATATTTCATGTGGATAGTTCTTTGGACAGCTTCATAGAGGAGGAACCCCATAAGTATATACACCAACAGCACACTAATCATAGCTGACAGAACCTCTGGAAGGAAAAATAAATATATTTGTAGAATGGTTATTATACTTCATACATACTAAATACTGTGCAGCTTTTAATTTACATCTTCTTCCCTCTAAGGAGATAAAGGCATTATATTATTTTTGTCATGTCATTTTTCTTATTTAAAAAATTGTTTAGTTGTTTGCTTTGGATCCTCTATTAATTCATTCCCACCACTCCCCACCTCCTTATCATCTCTTTAGGGTCAAATTATGTATATTTACAAACAAAAGGAAAAAAACTGAGAAAGAATTTGTAACATACTTGATTACAGACTAATTTCTCCATAGATGATATACTTACAAATCAATAAAAAAGCAAACAATCCATAAGAAAAATGGGTAAAGGACACAAATAGTAATATACATAAAAGAAACAGGTATCAAAATCAACCATAATACAAGAAATTCAAATAATTCCTTTTGCCCCTTACAAAGTTGGCAAATGTTAAAAAGTTTAACAGCCATAGTTAGCAAAGATATACTAAGAGAAGCATAAAATAAAACTATCTTTTTGGAGAGCAGTTAGTAAAACTAATAAAATTTTAAAATGCATATATTCCTTAATTCTAAAAATCTATTCAATAGAAACACATGCATATGTATACAAAGACATCTACAAAATTTTCTCCTGTAGCTTAGCCTGTAGTATAAAAAAAGTTCTGGAGACATCTTGAATGCCCACCAATAAGGAACTTAATGGATAAATTATGGTATATACATAATGGGAAGACATAGTCATATATATAGGTATTTTTAATTGAAATATAATTGATTTACAATATCATGTTAGCTTCAATTGTACAGTACAGTGTGTGTGTATATATATATATCTTCAGATTTTCTTATGCTCAGTCAATTTAGTTGTGTCCAACACTTCAGTTGTGTCTAACTCTTTGTGACCATAACCTGACATATTCCTCTGTCTATGGGATTCTCCTGGCAAGAATACTGGAGTGGGTTGCCGTGCCCTCCTCCAGGGGATCTTCCGACCCAGAGATCAAATCTCTGTCTCCTGCACTGCAGGCAGACCCTTTACCACTGAGCCAGTGGGGAAGCCCCAGTATAACAAAATATTGAGTACAGTTCCCTGTGCTATACAGTAGGTCCTTGTTGGTTTGTTTATATTTTTTAAAAAGGGGAAAAAAAGGGATTTCTCTGGTGATCCAATGGTTAAGAGTTCATCTTGCAATCCAGGGGGACATGGATTCGATCTCTGGTTAGGGAACTAAGACCTCACATGCCTTGGAGCAACTAACTCCACACACAACTACTGAGACCACACACCACAACTACTTAGCTCACGCGCCACAACTACTGAGCCCACATGCCACAACTAGAGAGTTTGTGTGCCACGGTGAAAGATTCTGCATGTAGCAACGAAGACTTGACTCAGCAAATAAATAAATATTTAAACAAATAAATGAAAAAAAATCAGGCAAATTGATAATCACAAGAAAAGATTGACAAGAAAATGTTATACCTGGGAAG
Organism: Oreotragus oreotragus; assembly: GCA_006410675.1. NCBI lineage: Eukaryota > Metazoa > Chordata > Mammalia > Artiodactyla > Bovidae > Oreotragus > Oreotragus oreotragus. The sequence continues at coordinate 38,399 of SJYX01015326.1, read as the reverse complement.
TGAGAGTGAGTGCTTGGGGAATTTATTTTTCCTTTATTTTGTGTAACACTTGAAAGATTTTAAGTTTTTACTATAAACACATTTGTCTTTAGACTAAAGAAAAACAAAACCATTTTTAAAGGCATGTAAGTATGCATGAATGCACTTTGACTTAGGAATTCCTCTTCCAGGAATGATATACACACGCCAACTAAGCTGCACATGTACAAAATGAGGTATGTTAAGAATCTGTTTATCAAATATTACATATAATAGCAAACAAGTGAAAACAATAAAAGAAGTGATTAGTAGGAGCCCTGTAGCATGGAATATTATGCAGCTGAAAAAAAGCACTGAGCTCTTAATGTTTTAATAAGGAATCATCTATGTGAAAAAAGAAAAGTACACAACAGTATACATGATATGTTAGCACTTGTGGCAAAAGAAAGAGAATATATAAATAATAATCTGTACATGCAAACTCTAGAAGACTATACAAAATACTGATAAAAACAGATTGTGAAGGAAATGGGTGGCTAGGAGACAGGGATAATGTTCCACTATATATGCTTTCCACCATGTGAGTAAGAAGTAGAAATCATTTTATATCTTCTTAAAATTATTAAAATAGGGCAATGTAAAGTATATTTAAAAATAATTATTATATAAAACTAGTGTTGACACTCAGAACAATAACAGAAAATATATAAAATTTTTCTTAAGAAATCAAATATTGAACCTTTAAGTGTTATAAGTTAAAACAACCTGGAAAATTGTTATCTGGGTCAACTCATTGCTCAAAGGTCCCAGGCAGTTCAAGTATATTGGACTTTGATACATTTTTATTCCACCTCATAAATTGCAACACAGAAAACTATCTAGCAGTAAAATAAGCTGTTTCCCCAAAGACATCTCATTAATGTAGCCAAAACTGTAAAATTCTGTGAATCAACAGATGTTAGAATAAGACAAAAAACATAACAACTCCTATTTAAAACTATGATTTACCTATTCCTGACATACTAATTATCATACTTTAAAGGAGACACTCCAATAAGAAAGATAGAGAAAAAACCAACTGAAATACACAAAGATAGGGAGAGACTACTATATCAAGTCTAGGCTCAAAGCCCCTTAAGGGGGCTTTACATTCCAGGTCACATTTACTGTAGCATTCAGCAGAAAGGATGGCATGTAGTATGTACTCACATATTTATGGATAGAGCTGTAGAATGAAGTTAGTTAGGCTGAGTAAGGAAAGATAAAAGGGTATATATACAGTTAAGAAGGTTAAGCTAAATATGAGCAATAGGTTATTTACTAAATCCTGAAAAAGAATAGGTTAAAAGAAAAGCCAAATATAAGACTGAAAACATATAGAATATGAAAACATATAGAATTTCTTGTTAAGTTATAACTGCTGATGGCAAAATATACATATATAAATAATATAAAGAAAGAATAAATAACAAATTTTGAACTGTAAAATCTCAGGTACTAGTGGTTAGCTCCTCATTTTACTCATGAAGAAATAGAACTTTATCTCTCTTTAATATTGGTATTTAAAAAATACCAATCCTTCTCAAACTCTTCCAGAAAAAAAAAAAGAAGAACTTTAATCATGTGTCCAGATTGAAGCTAGCTAACAGTTAGGACACCATAGTTTTAAGGGTATCTAAATCAAATTTTTAATATGAAATTATAAAGCAGTACATTTTGTAAAGATTAACAGTTATACAAGTTAATGACATAGAGATGTGATTGCTTATGAAGATCTAAAACCAGTAATTAAAAATTCTTTCAAAACACCTTGCAATTAGGTTGGCCATTCTTTCCTGTTTTCCCAGATAGCACCAATTTATGCCTGCTATCCTGTCATAATTATTAACAGTGTCCCATTTCACTCTCAAAAGTGTCTTTGTCTTTTGGATGATAAGATAATATTGTGGCCCTAGGAGGTCTTCCAGATAAAATACTGGATGCCCAGTTAAATCTGCATTTCAGATAAACAACCAACTTTTGCATATAAGTATGTCCCATGCAATATTTCAGACATATTGTCATCTGGAGAGAGAGCGAGAGAGCTTGCAAGCAAGTTAAATGTGGCAACACCCACATCTCAGTGATCATTTTCCTAAACACTGAGAATTATCTTTTTGTGAACTTTCAGACAAGGCAAAACCATATTCAAAATAAAGTAAAATGAAAGTCAAACTAAAGCATAAGGTTCTTGACAAGGAGGATTCGCACCCTGAGAAGGCCTGAGGCCCTTGCAGCCAAAAACTCAGTTTTCCACACCACACAGCTTTCACCCACATGAGCAGCACAAAGGACCCTAATACCTGCCCATAGTTAAGAGTAATGGAATTCAGCTGATTCCTAGAAATTCCCAAAATGACATTCTAGGATACTGTTACCAAAGATGTGGCTTATTCAGTAATTAATAGGAATGCGCCTCATATTTAGTTTCCCTGGTGAAAAGCAAAGAATTCTTCTGTTATTTTTTTGTTCTAATGATCTGTCAAAATGTTTTCTAAACAGAGCACTGATAAATACAAAAAAAGAAACTAAATTTTGAGTATATTTTTAGGGCTGAGATTTATAATTGAGAAGTATAAGGCACAGGAAAATATATAACTAAAATTTCTAATAGTACACGTATGACAAAACGAACAAAAAGTTCTTTCACTGTGAATAAATTAAACTTTGGTGAAATATCATGAATAGACCTAATTACTAAAATTTTTTCATAGTATTTTAAATATGATGGAATGCAGATAAATGCAGGCAAGATACTGTTTTCTCCCACATTTGAGAGAGAAGGAAGCTTTCACTCAACAACCAAATTATGACTTGCTCCAATCTTCTCATTCTTGCCCTGTAGCCCTGGGTTGGTATTTGGTCACATAACATACATTAAAGTTTTTCAAGATGAAAGGAGTATACAACATATGGATGTTTAATTTTCTAAAGGAGACTCAGGAACTTTCACAATTGAAACCCTAGTGTCTGTGAAAGTTACTATCCTATTCGTCTTAGATAAACTTGACAAAATGGAAATTTAGCATAAGTAAAATCTTGAAAGAGATTTTTATGGAAATTCTAGAAAACCTATTTTATAGTAGTTCTAACATAATTTGCTACTTTATTCTACACACAAATAACTGTATCACTCTACTTGGCTGAATGGTAGCATTAGAGGATGGAGTAAGATGAATGAATATGTGTTTTGTAACACTCACTTGGGTCATTTCATTCAGCTGAAATACAAATGCTTATTATGATCAATGATCTAACAAAGACCAAAATATACCCTATATTTCACATGCAGAGGATAAACAGTTTTGATTTGTCTGTGGGGTCATGCAGAGTTGGACACGACTGAAGCAACTCAGCAGCAGCAGCATATCATATATATATAGATATATAGATATAGATATATAATATATAGGTATATCATAACCATTTCCCAGGCTCTGTTAAGGGCTTCCCTGGTGGCTCAAACAGTAGACAATCCACTTGCAATGCAGGAGACCTAGCTTTGATCCCTGAGTTGGGAAGATCCCCTGGAGAAGGGAGTGGCAACCCACTCCAGCATTCTTGCCTGGAGAATTCCATGGACAGAGGAGCTTGGCGGGCTACAATCCATGGGGTCACAAAGAGCTGGACATGACTAATTAACACTTTATATATATAATACATATACATATATATATATAACATATATATTTATATATGTATATAACATGCTACCTGCTTCTTGTTTGCTCCACAATGGATGAGGTTTCAGTGATTCAGCTGCTTGGACTACTATTGAGTCAATTCCTCTCCCTTCTTTCTCTAATCTGATTTCTGCCTGGTTATGGAAGGCTCTCCTTATCTTCCTTCCTCGAGGCATATTCCTCCTAAATTTGTCACATATGTTAGCTCCAGAATTATCTTTCTAAAAGAGAAATCTGATCATGCCACTTACCTACTCAAAGTCCCTCTGTGGCTGCCCGTCTACCATGGATGTCAGACTGCAAAACACAACATACCAGTTGCCTCCTACTTTGCTCTTTATGACATTTCCCATCTCCCACCTCCCATGCACCCGTGCTTCATTTAAATCCTGCCAAACTTGTCATGGCTCCTCAAATGAGATACCATGTTACCCCGCTGTACCTTACTGCCAGCTCTTCTTTCTGCTGACAATCTCCAATTTAAAAGTTAACTTTTGAAAACTAGCAGCTCAGGCAGGACTCCCTTGCCTACTGTAGAACCAGTCCAGGTGCCCCGCTTGCCCTTCCTAGAATCGCCTGCATAATTGTTTAATTTAAGGTGGTCTTAAGAGTCCAAAGGCTCCTTGGATGCTGATAAATATGTACTTTTGCAGTGTGGACATTCTGCTGTTACCCTATAGCAGTTTTACCTTTCCAGCTAAATTTATTTCTTTTGAACTTTTTGTGATTTGTAAGGCTTCATGCTAAAATCGTCTTACATATTTCAAGGCCATTATCCATCACTACAGAATGAATGCCTTCAGTCTGCTGAATGTTAAATATCAAAAAAGAACTACTGGTCCTTCTCCCTGGAGCATGACACTCTGTTTCCTTTGAAAACGTACTCACTCCTCATAGCGATACTTTTCTTTCCTTATATGTTCTGCTGGGACTGCTTTCTCTTATCCGCCTAAGAGAGAGAACACTGTGGCACATGGCAGTGTTTTGAGAGCTGCCAGCAGAAATGAAAGAGATCGTTCACTGAGTGGCTCTGCCAGGGAACACCTCCAACCATGTGTTGGGTTCTCATCTGATACACTTCCTGTAGGTGCAAAAAAATACAGCTATGAGGTGGACCTCATCTCATTCTGCTCATTCATTTATAGCTTCCAAATAATTATGGAATTGCTAGGTGCTGTATTCTTGCCTGGAGAATCCCAGGGACAGAGGAGCCTGATGGGCTGCCATCTATGGGATCGCACAGAGTCAGACACGACTGAAGTGACTTAGCATGCCTGCATGCATTGGAGAAGGAAATGGCAACCCACTCCACTATTCTTGCCTGGAGAATCCCAGGGAAGGAAGAGCCTGGTGGGCTGCAATCTATGGCGTCGTACAGAGTCAGACATGACTAAAGCGATTTAGCATGCATGCATGCATGCTTTGGAGGAGGAAATGACAACCCATTCCAGTATTCTTGCCTGGAGCGTCCCAGGGACAGAGGAGCCTGATGGGCTGCCATCTGTGGGATCACACAGAGTTAGATACGACTGACGCGAGTTAGCAGCAGCAGCATTGAATACCAAAATGAGGAAGGTGGAGACCTTTTCTCCCCACAGAACTTATAATATAGTAAGTAGACTAGATAAGTTTTAAAAATGCATGCATGAAGTTCAGTGATAGACCAAAAAAAAAAAAAAAAAATCCTCTAAGATGAGCCTGATCAATCGTAAGTAGTGGAGAGAATTGGGATAGCAGCAGCAGCATTGAATACCAAAATGAGGAAGGTGGAGACCTTTTCTCCCCACAGAACTTATAATATAGTAAGTAGACTAGATAAGTTTTAAAAATGCATGCATGAAGTTCAGTGATAGACCAAAAAAAAAAAAAAAAAATCCTCTAAGATGAGCCTGATCAATCGTAAGTAGTGGAGAGAATTGGGAATGAAAGATGATAGTTTGGTGTTGACCATATTGAGTGTGAAGTGCTTATGTGACTTCCAGACAGAGCTGTTGTCATTAGTCAGGATGATGTTACAAGCATGGCCCTCAAGAGAAGAGTCTCTCCTGATAACATAGATGTGGAATTCACCAAGTGGAAGAAGATATTTGATGCTGCATAAAAACTGATAAAAGGAGGTTAATGGCAGCGATATTTAAGGGATATTAGACAGGGAAATGGAGAAGGCAATGGCACCCCACTCCAATACTCTTGCCTGGAAAATCCCATAGACAGAGGAGCCTGGTAGGCTGCAGTCCATGAGGTCGCTAGGAGTCGGACACGACTGAGCGACTTCACTTTCACATTTCACTTTCATGCATTGGAGAAAGAAATGGCAACCCGCTCCAGTGTTCTTGCCTGGAGAATCCCAGGGATGGGGGAGCCTGATGGGCTGCCGTCTCTGGGGTCACACAGAGTCAGACACGACTGAAGCGACTCAGCAGCAGACAGGGAAAACGGGGCCCGTAAAAGAGAGGAGGAATAGTTGGTGATTTCAGAAAGATCATGAGTCGGGGACAACATTTCAGAAGCTGAAGAAGGATATTTACAAAGAAAAGAGTGGTCTGCAGTCAGATATCACCAGGAGGTCGATCTCAAGGCATAAAGAAGAGTCCGTCAGTTTCTGCATTGAGCAGGCATGGAAACAAATCAAAGAAATAAATCTCTTTGGTTCTCTCTTTGCTGAGGTCACTTGACTGCTGCGCTGAGAACGTTCAACCTGCCTCACTTCACTGAGCATCCAAATTGAGCTTCAGCTGTCTCTTGAGCCTAGATTGTCTTTGCAGGGCTTCCCTCATAGCTTAGTTGGTAAAGAATCTGCCTGCAATGCAGGAGACCCAGGTTCAGTCCCTGAGTTGGGAAGATTCCCTGAAGAAGGAGATGGCAACCCACTCCAGTATTCTTGCCTGGAGAATTCCACGGATAGAGAAGCTGGACAGGCTACGGTTCAAGGGATCACAAAGAGTCAGACACGATTATGTGACTGACTTTTTCACTTTTAGACTGTCTTTGCAGTGCTTCAGTCAGACTGAAATTTGGGTGATGACTGTAGTATTTATTAAGTGCTCAAACCCCTCAGATCTTTCTTTGAGCAGAAAGAGAGAAATATGGTGGCAGAAGTCAGACTGGAGATCCAGTGCCTGGCAAGGAAGTTCAGACGGTGGCTGCACCGTGTTTGGCAAGAATTATGGCTATGAATAGAAGAGCGACAAGAGAGAAGCCAGGAGAAGTGTGGCTAAAAAATAACCTTCATATTTTAAAAATGTGAGAGACATGAGAATGTATAAATGCTGAGAAGGCAGTAGAGTGGAAAAGATGGAAGACATGTGAGAGGAAAGAGCTGATGACGGAACAGGGTCTCAGAAAGACAGCAAAACATGCTCTCATGAGCCACATTTCATGCGTGGGGTTGGGCAAGGGAGCCATTCAAATGGATACACAGCAGCTCACAGACACCAAGCATCACAGATGCCCTTAAGGAATCTGTCGAGCCTCTTTTCAGTCTTGCATTGTGTAGAGACTTTGGCAAATGCGATGAATTTATTTCTTAGTTCACATTAGCAAATAAGAAAAATATTCTCCAGAGTGCTATAGAAGCAGTTCCAAATATTCATTCCCTTAACTAGAACAAATCTCTTCGGTTCTTCTCTCTGCCGAGATCACTTAACTGCTGCACTGAGAATGTTCAACCTCCCTCACTTCACTGATCATCCAAATTGAGCTTCAGCTGCATCGTGAGCAGAGCTAAGACAGTCTTTGCTGTTCTTCAATCAGACTGAAAATCGAGCCATCGCCGTGGTTTTTATTAAGTGCTCGAACCTCTCTGAATGTTTTCTTCTACCAGTGGACTGTAATTTATATCCTAAACAAATGCCATGCAAATTCTAATGCTCACAAACAATTTTTTTCCCTCTTGATTTAAAATGAAACCCTTAATCATTTGACCAGCTGGCCATCACTGGTGTACATGGCTTAACCAAAGGCTGATTTAATTTGCACAAGTATTTAATATCTCTAGACTGTGGTAAATAAATGCCTTCTAAATGGAGCAGGATGTTGTGTTCTTATGGATCAATGATATCATAATGGGAAATGAGTAGCATTTATATTATCGTGCTTATTAGAGGGTGAGAAGATATCTTAGATTTCCTTCAAGTCAGATATCTGTAATTGAGGGTCTTGTAACAAAGGGGTACAGAGCTTGGGACAGTTAGGGCTTTGGCTCATGTTGTTTTCTGAGCTGAAATATTGTTTCTTTAGCTTTAAGTCCAGTAGTGTCTCTTTCTGGGACTCTGAATCCTCCAGAATGGGGGAGACTTTCGTCATGTGACCTCACATCTCACTTGTACACACAGATGACATGGATGATGCATCACTATGTCTGCACCATCCAGCTAGAGTGTTTCGTTGACTATTGCACCAGCAGGTCCAAATTCAGACTCCAGTTTCTAGCAGCCTTTAAAGGAAAAGTATTGAATGGGGAAATAAGTGAATGTGTCCAGACCTTGTCATTTTGATATGTAAAGTTAGTAAAATTATCTGCCTAAAATTGTGAGGGCTAACTTCCTACTGGGATGAGTTTTCTAAAACTTAAAAGCTGTGATTCTCTCAGGACAGTTTATACAAGAAGTCTTCCCATAATCTGGTATTCTCAGAAAATCCCATAGTCTCACAACACCTGGCGGGGTGTTTCCTAGCTCTCAATTTGTGGATAATTTTCTGTTTCTCTTTTTCAAATTTCCATAGCTTTTTATGCTTTTTTCTTTCTTTCTTTCTTTCTTTTTTTTTTTTTGGCATTTGACACAATCTAAGATGTAACAGTGCTACTTAAAAAAATTCATCCAATAAAAATTTTAAAAAAGACTTCCCCCTCAAATTAAAAAAAAAAAATTTCTTACTAACTTGCAATTTATTTAAAGGAAGGGATTGCATTTATTACCCACGACAGAATTTAACACTATGCATTGCTTATAGGTAGTGATTAATAAGTATTTTTATGTTGAACTTCATTAGCAACTATGACTTAAATGCGGCAGCAAAATGCTAAGGGACTTTGGCACAGTGGTGGTAGTTTACAGTATGGAAGTGGGACCAAGGGATGATGCTAATCACCACTGAGTAATGACCCCTCACGAGGACTCTGACAAAGCCAGTTTCAGGGGCCCTGGCCTCCTGCTTGCCAAAGGCTGATAATGACTGAGCTAATTTGTGTCCCAGTTGCCAGCCAGTCATTTGCTAAGGAGATCAACATGGCATGGTGATGTGAGAAACCCAACCAAATGGTAAGGATCTATAGGGAGTATCGGGTGCTTTCCAAAGTAACACTCTTTGTAGGAAAAGAAATCTCAATATTCCTTAAGTAATAGGATTCTATTCACAGTTGAAGTTTCTTGGTGTGCCTGGCATTGTATGAGACATGGTGAGGTAGGGTTGAATAAAACAGGTGAGATATTTTGTAGTTTGTTGTGACAAAACTTACACATTACAGACAAATAGATAATCTTATCTAAGCATGTAAGATTAAATAGTCAAATATCTAGATATATGAAAAATAGATGAGACAAATTTCACTCAAAGTCAATGCTAGATACTGTCTTTGTCACATTATGGTCTCCAGTGTATTTAAAATCTACATGTGAGTGCATTCCACAGTCACAACCGGATTTCAGCAATGCTTAAAAGATAGCTTAAAATGCATTGTTTTTTCATTTACTAAAAAAATGAATCAGTCATCTTATAAAATTGTTTAACATCTGTAGGATTTATAAAGCAGAACAAAATAACTTTTTATTTATAAGTGGTTTATAAATACAAAGACTACAAAGATAAACATGTTAGCAGTCTATTATTTATCACACTTAATAAATTTAGGTGATTTAGAGGACTGTGGACTAGAAAACATTTCCTGCCAAACACTGATTTTTGGAAATGAAATTATTTAGGAAATAAGAGTGTTTATAATTTAAATTCTGGTTACATAGAAAAATCAGTATTAAATAAAGATGGCTTTATTAGATCTTGGCACTATATTTAAGGTACAAATGAAAACATTAAGAGGGAAATATGACAATAAAACTTGCAGTTTAATGTTTTCTCTTATAACTAGAGAAAAAACAGAGATCTGTGATTGTTGAGTTACTTATAGTAGATAGGCTCATTCAAAATTCTTATGCATAAGAATAAATGATTGGTTTCAAAGTATTACCCTCAGATTATTTATTAATTACAAAGATAAAAAGCATCTTTACAGCTGAGAAATACAGAAGATGTGCCACTAAGTAGTAAAAGCTAGCATTATTGATAATGAATGAACACATTATCTTGACAAAACTTTTTAATATAAGTGCAATATTTAGGGAACAATGAAGCAAATGCAAATTGAAGGACATTCTTCACAAACAGTACTTATTTATTTACTTTTGAATTTCTTTTTGTCTGCACTGAGTCTTCACCGCTGCACAGACTTCTCTCTAGTTGTGGTGAGGGCGGGCTACTCTCTAGGTGTCCTACACAGTATTGTCATTGCAGTAGCTTCTTTCGTTGCAGAGCAACGGCTGTAGGATGCAAGGGCTTACCAGTGGCGACACGCGGAGTTCGTTGCTCCTAGGCATGTGGGATCTTCCCAGATCGGGGATCGAACCCATGTCTTCTGCACTGGCAAGGTGATTCTGTACCACTGAGTCACTAGGGAAGCCCAAAACAATTATTGTATACTCTGGCAAGATGTCAGCGACACGCAAAACAAAAAGATGGGAGAGCTATTCCATCTAGGTTCAGGAGGCTGAAGGGATGTGATAGCTATTTGCCAATGCGATCCTTGACTGGATCCTGGATTGCTGTCAAGGACGCTATTGGGACAACTGGGAGAATAAGAATATGGATTTCATATTTGATAATTATGGGCATCAACATTAATTATCCTGAATATGACAACTGACTTATGGTTATAAATAGAATGTGTTTGGTTTTTAGGTGAAACAAACTGAAATATTTGAAGTGTCATTATGACTGCACCTAACTCTCAAAGTAATTGGTTAAAAGAGAGAATAGATAGGAAGAAAATATGACAGTGCTGACGGTGAATCTAATCTACAACATTTATTAATATTTTAATGGACATTCATTATACTATATAGTTTCAATTTTCTATAAATTTGACATTTTTCAAAATATAAAGATAGAAAAATAGTCTCAGTGGTTGCTAAACCTAAGTTGGAAGAATTGCCAGGAGTATTTATTAAAAATGTAAATTCCTGTGCTTTACTCTAATATAGGGCTTCCCTAGTGGTTTCCCTGGTGACTCAGATGGTAAAAAATCTCCTGCAACACAGGAGACCTGGGTTCAGTACCTGGGTTGGAAAGATCCCCTGGAGAAGGGCGTGACGACCCACTCCAGTATTCTTGCCTGGAGAATCCCCATGGAAGACTGGTAGGCTATAGTCCATGGGGTCACAAAGAGTCGAATAAAAATGAGTGACAGCACTGTCAGGGGTAAAGAATCTTCCAGCCAATGCAAAAGATGTGGCTTCAATCCTTGGGCTAGAAAGATCCCTTAGAGAAAGAAATGGCAACCCATTCTAGTATTCTTGCCTGGGGAATCCTATGGACTGAGGAGCCTGGCAAGCTAAACAGTCCATGGGGCTGCAAAAGAGTCAGAAATGACTTAGCTACTAAACAACAACCCTCATCTATTCAGTGGAACTGAAGTGGGGTCCACCTGGGTCCAGTTAGGTAAAAACTACCTAAGGATACCGGAAGTAAATAGAAGTATCAACTCTGTGCAAGTTTATTCATGAATACAAAATTATTTTGTTGACTTGGTCCAGTCCATCCATGCCTTCACCAGGCTACCAACAAGGCCAGATGAGAATGAACAGCACTCGCTGAGTCTGGTGATCTGGGAGGAACTCTGGAACCATAGTGCTATCAGGTAAGTTCAGTTCAGTTGCTCAGTCGTGTCCGACTCTTTGCGACCCCAAGAATCGCAGCACGCCAGGCCTCCCTGTCCATCACCAACTCCCGGGGTTCACTCAGGCTCACGTCCATCGAGTCAGTGATGCCACCCAGCCATCTCATCCTCTGTCTCCCCTTCTCCTCCTGCTCCCAATGCCTCCAAACATCAGAGTCTTTTCCAATGAGTCATCTCTTCTCATGAGGTGGCCGTAGTACTGGAGTTTCAGCTTTAGCATCATTCCATCCAAAGAAATCCCAGGGCTGATCTCCTTCAGAATGGACTGGCTGGATCTCCTTGCAGTCCAAGGGACTCTCAAGAGTCTTCTCCAACACCACAGTTCAAAAGCATCAATTCTTCGGTGCTCAGCCTTCTTCACAGTCCAACTCTCGTATCCATACATGACCATGGGAAAAATCATAACGTTGACTAGACGGACCTTAGTCAGCAAAGTAATGTCTCTGCTTTTGAATATGCTATCTAGGTTGCTCATAACTTTTCTTCCAAGGAGGAAGCATCTTTTAATTTCATGGCTGCAATCACAATCTGCAGTGATTTTGGAGCCCCAAAAAATTAAAGTCTGAAACTGTTTCCATTGTTTCCCCATCTATTTCCCATGAAGTGATTGGACTGGATGCCATGATCTTCATTTTCTGAATGTTGAGCTTTAAGCCAACTTTTTCACCCTCCTCTTTCACTTTCATCAAGAGGCTTTTTAGCTCCTC
>SJYX01015326.1:0-13046 GCA_006410675.1 Oreotragus oreotragus | reverse complement strand
GGTCTTTTCCAATGAGTCAACTCTTTGCATGAGGTGGCCAAAGTACTGGAGTTTCAGCTTTAGCATCAGTCCTTCCAATGAATACCCAGGACTGATCTCCTTTAGCATGGACTGGTTGGTTAACTTGCCCCAAATCACAAAGCTCATAAGTAGCAGAACCAAGCCTAGAATACAAGTTTCCTGGTTCCCAATTCAGTACTCTTCTCATTACAAAGGAAAAAATTTAGTAGGGTTGTTTCCTGCTGGGAGGGTGATACAAGCCTCAGGTGTGGCAATGTTTCTCTTAACAAAATTCCTTGATATAAGGATGATGCTCAGAAGAATGTGGCAAGTTTAGTGGCTTCTGAGGTCCAAATTCAGTGGTCCTGGACCTCTGCTAAGGTGAGAAACAATGGGAGATGTGCAGGGTTTCATGGGACCATTGAACTAAGCCAAAGAACCAAAAATGACATTGAAATCTCCCCAAGAACAGCAAAATCTTCCTAACTGTACTGTTTGCAGGTCAAAAAGCAACAGTTAGAGTGGAACAATGGACTGGTTCCAAGCTGGGAAAAGAGTATGTCAAGGCTATATATTGTCACCCTGCTTATTTAACTTACATGCAGAGTACATCATGTGAAATCCAGGCTGGATGAAGCACAAGCTAGAATCAAGATTTCTGGGAGAGATATCAAAAACCTCAGATATGCAGATGACACCACCTTTATGGCAAAAAGTGAAGAGGAATTAAAGAGTGTCTTGATGAAGGTGAAAGAGGAGAGTGAAAAAGCTGTCTTTAAACTTAACATTCAGAAAACTAAGATCACAGTATTCTGTCCCAGCACTTCATGGCAAATAGATGGGGAAACAATGGAAACAATGACAGACTTTATTTTCTTGGGCTCCAAAATCACTGCAGATGGCCCCTGTAATCATGAAATTAAAAGACACTTGCTCCTTGGGAAAAAAGCTACGACAAACCTAGACTATGTATTAAAAAGCAGAGACATTACTTTGCCAACAAAGGTCCATCTAGTCAAAGCTATGGTTTTTCCAGTAGTCATGTATGGATGTGAGAGTTGAAGAAGGCTGAGTGCCGAAGAATTGATGCTTTTGAACTGTGGTGTTGGAGAAGACTCTTGAGAGTCCCTTGGACTGCAAGGAGATCCAACCTGTCCATTCTGAAGGGGATCAGCTCTGGGATTTCTTTGGAAGGAATGATGCTAAAGCTGAAACTCCAGTACTTTGGCCACCTCATGCGAAGAGTTGATTCATTGGAAAAGACTCTGATGCTTGGAGAGATTGGGGGCAGGAGGAGAAGGGGATGACAGAGGATGAAATGGCTGGATGACATCACTGACTCGATGGACTCGAGTCTGAGTGAACTCTGGGAGTTGGTGTGGACAGGGAGGCCTGCTGTGATTCATGGGGCCGCAGAGTCGGACACAACTGAGCGACTGAACTGAACAGATAAGAAGCTCAAATCAGATGCTTTGTAAGAGCCTAGAGGTGAGGGATCAGTGGGAGGTGGGAGGAAGTTTCAAGAGGGAGGGACATCCATAAACCTATAGCTGATTCATGTTGATATATGGCAGAAACAAACACAATATGGCAAAGCAATTATCCTCCAATTAAAAATAGATAATTTTAAGAAAAAGAAACTTTTAATGATCAAATCTGAATAAAGAACTAATATTAAGGTATGAGAGCAATATATATAGATGTAAAGGGTTTTTATTATCTTGAAAAAGTAAAAGTGTTAGTTGCACAGTCATGTCCAACTTTTGCGATCCAATGGACTGCAGGTCACCAGATTCCTCTGTCCTTGGATTCTTCAGGCAAGTATACTGGAATGGGTAGCCATTCCCTGCTCCAGGGAATCCTCCCAACCCAGGGATTGAACCTGGGTCTCCTGTATTGCAGGCAGATTCTTTACAGTCTGAGCTACCAAGAAAACCCTTTTATTATCATATTATGAACAAATTAAAATATTTATTTGGTTAAAAAAGAAGTGATATAAACCTTGAATGCTAAATATTTTGGATTATGACAGAGGGACAATAAATAAGGATTTTTTTAGAGACCTGCTCACTGCTATTCAAAATATTACCAGTTTGGGTGAAATAGTCTGAANCTCCAGGGAATCCTCCCAACCCAGGGATTGAACCTGGGTCTCCTGTATTGCAGGCAGATTCTTTACAGTCTGAGCCACCAAGAAAACCCTTTTATTATCATATTATGAACAAATTAAAATATTTATTTGGTTAAAAAAGAAGTGACTTAAACCTTGAATGCTAAATATTTTGGATTATGACAGAGGGACAATAAATAAGGATTTTTTTAGAAACCTGCTCACTGCTATTCAAAATATTACCAGTTTAGGTGAAATAGTCTGAAGTACAACTCTAACCTAAATGTTCTCTGTGTGGATCAGTAATTTGTGCACCCTGAGCAGCAGCATCTGTTTCTAGACTGGGGTCTAGAAGCTCAGTGGCTGATGGACTCAGGCCAAGGCTGATTGACATATCAATCAAAGAGCTGAAGCTAAAGGCCAGTTCAAAAGGGGTGGCTGGATCTAAGTCAGAGGAAGTTGTGATTTGAAGGACAGAAGTCCCCAGGCACTAAGGGCTGAAGCGTCTGTTGAGAGCTCTACCTCAGAAGTCTTGAAACCAGTAGGAAACTGAGCACAACCTGGAATTAATTGTCAGCAGGCTAATGTGAGCTGTTGGAGGCTTGTTTCCCTCCCTGGAGCCCGTGAAAGTTCTGAGACACTTTGCTGAAGGCAGAGTGGTCAGGAATTCAGGAATGGTAATATCTTACCAGATCCTGTCCTGCAGTGCTCCTCCATCTTGGTCAGGGTATTTGATGGCGTCAACACACAAAACACTCAGCGTAGTGTCGTCACGTCAGGTGAATCCAGGGAATCTCACTATTCTCAGGACGTGTGTGACTGGAGGGACTTTGGAGAACCACCCCCAGCTGTCTGAGCCCTCCTGCATCTGGGCTTTCTGCAGGGTCATGAAGAGACCAGTGCTGAGTGCTCAGTGCAAAGCATCCTAAGGAAGCTTCTAGAAAAATCTGTAGTAGTGAGAAGTTCATTGCCAATCACTTTTGAATGTAATATAGGGAAACAAATATACTTCAAAATATTTTGACTTATTTTGATACTTGCATTCAAGTTCAATGATCGGAGAGAGGAAAGAGGAACAATTACAGAAAAATGGAAAAGTGAGGAAGTGACATTTTTGCTTTTGGAGACCAGAGGTACTCTGCCTTTTGTGGTTCACAAGCTTGCTTTGTGTCAGGAACTGTTTTGGTTACTTTAACTCATCTAATGGTCTTACTTTAGGCCTGTAAAGTTGATATTACCAACACAGCCATTAAACAGAGTTTCAATAATTTGTCCAAGGTCTCAGATCCAGGTGTTTTAGCTCTGGAGTCCACATCCTCAATCCCCATGCCCAGCTCACTTCTACTTATGTCTCCATCCTTAATGTCACTTTGTTTCCACGGTATGGAAAATCAATGTATTGCTTTGCTTTGTCAGCATTCCCAGGAATACATAAAAACCACCTTTGTTAACTGGAAAAGAACATGACTAACATTGACAGATACACCGGGCTCTCAACTTGCTGGAATCAATTCATGTAAATTAGACATTACCACAATGTCTTTAAAAGGAACTCATTCATTAACTTAACAAGTCCTCATTGAATGCCTACTACATGGCAGGCACTAAGCTAGATATATAGGGTTGTGTGGTGTGCTAAAGACTATTTAATAGTCTCATCTGACTCTGAAAAAAAGAAAAAACAGCATGACATCTTAAAGTTGAAATAGTTACATTATCAGGTGTCAGATTTACACTAAAGGTAAACTTCAGGATCACACTAAAGATAAACTTTAGTATCAAACTCCAGGCCTCACGAGACTGCCTCTATCTACCTTTAACTAGAATCAGCACGAAACAAAAGAACTCTATATATAAGTTTAGATACTGTGTACAGATAATGCAGGCACACTTCTGTAAAGGAAAAATTGATCAGTTCCATTGCAAGAGAAGGATGAGAAATGTTAAAATTAAACCCATGCCTTTCTGATATTTCTACATTGGAAAGATGGGGGGAGCATTTAAAAAGAAAAGAATGATTTGATATGAATCAATCAGCCAACAAGTGTAGAAACATGACAAGAGTTTTGGTCAAAGGTTCTTTGCACTGTGCTTTCCATGACTTCTGAAAGCAGAGTATCAGACAATTAGTTGGAGAAAGAGTGAAAGTTGCAGTTTTATTATATAGTAATTTCATGTCAGAAAGGAATTAATTGTCCATTCTCTTTGTGCTCTTGATAGTTGTGGTCAATGAATTGATCTGACACTGAAAATTAATGCCTGCCATCTATTTTGTGTGAAATGATGATTCTCTGCTCATCAAGTTGTCAAGGCAAGCTGTTACCTTCGCTGAGAAATCTATCTGAAGTTTAGCTTTTCCAAAAAATTGAAAAATCTAGATGTTTTATGCATCAACCACATTTCCTATTCAGCGATGAGGTTCTCTGTACCTAGCCAAAAGATCCGGGGAAGGCAATGGCACCCCACCCCAGTACTCTTGCCTGGAAAATCCAATGGATGGAGTAGCCTGGTGGGCTGCAGTCCATGGGGTCACTAACAGTCGGACAGACTGAGCGACTTCACTTTCGCTTTTCTCTTTCATGCATTGGAGAAGGAAATGGCAACCCACTCCAATATCCTTGCCTGGAGAATCCCAGGGATGGGGGAGCCTGGTGGGCTGCCGTCTATGGGGTCACACAGAGTCGGACACGACTGAAGTGACTTAGCAGCAGCAGCAGCCAAAAGATCAAGCATTCTCTTGAGTTTTATTTCCAGGTAAAACATAAGTGAGGCTGTTTATACACTTTGAGGACAGCAAAATTCAAACAACAAAAAGAAAACTGATGAACAAGCCATGCTATCTCAGGCAGAATTATACAGAATAGTCTCTTTAAGAATTTCAGATGGGCAAAATTCACATACTGTTCAAGGGATTAACCAGTGACAGGTACGTACATCAATGGTTAGTTGAATCTTAAAATGGACTCAAGGTGTTTGGGGGGGCGGGGCTAGGCTTCTCTGCAAAATGTAGATAACACCATCCTTGAACAATGTCAGAGATCGATGAGGTAATATATGTAAAATGAAATTGATTGTTCCAGGAAAAAATTTTTTTAAATGTCATCTACAGACTCATCTAAGTATTCTGGACATCAATTTTTACCTGATCTTATTGTTAATGAAGTAAATTAGTGCCATTAAGGAAAAGTCAACATTAAATAGCAAGTCCTTCACTTGAGAGCAGCAAGGTGAATTTTGGCTAGAATCTAGAAAGAATCTAAGCTGATGTCTTTCCTATAGCAGATAAGCATTCCATTTAAGAGTCTGAATATACTGGCTGTACTTTAGTTGGTTTCTATTTGTATTTTGTTTTTGTTGGGAAAATACATCCTCTTAGAAAATGATAATAATAAAATTATTATTTAATAGTCTTGATAATCAACATTTATGTAGAATACAAAGCATTAAGTAACAAGTTGAATGTTTGCATCTTCTTTCATTCATGTCTGCAAAGGACCTCATTATATATCTATATGTATATATACATTGTTTATGTTTACTTGCTAAGTCATGTCCAACTCTTTTGCAACCCCATGGACTGTAATCCACCAAGCTCCTCTGTCTATGAGATTCTCCAGGCAAGAATACTGTGTGTATATGTGTGTGTATGTATATATACACACACGCATACACTTTTGGATAGCATAGCTTAAAATGTATTAAAAAATTTTAAGACACTGATTATTTTTCAAGAAGCATGCTCTCCTGTGTGCATTATGCATTTTAAAAACTTTTATATAAGTTGCTACTTCACTAATGACAGATTGGCAAGGGATCAAGTGTGTATATGTGTGTGTATGTATATATACACACACACATACACTTTTGGATAGCATAGCTTAAAATGTATTAAAAAATTTTAAGACACTGATTATTTTTCAAGAAGCATGCTCTCCTGTGTGCATTATGCATTTTAAAAACTTTTATATAAGTTGCTACTTCACTAATGACAGATTGGCAAGGGATCAAGAGAAGTAATAAATGCATGTCGATTTTCCTACAAAATTCCCTTGTAATGTTAATAAAAAGGGGCACAGTTACAATGTCAACTGAAGAACTGTTTCCTTTTCCAGACACTTGTTCTTAATGATGAGTTATACTTGAGGAAGACAAATACTGTTCTTTCCTTGGCTCCTCTGTTCATGGGATTGCGACCCTGTGTGTGTGTGTGTGTGTGTGTGTGTGTGAGGCTCCTCTGTTCACAGGATTGCGACCGTGTGTGTGTGTGTGTGTGTGTGTGTGTGTGTGAGGCTCCTCTGTTCACGGGATTGCGATCCCATGGACCATAGCTCTTCAGGCTCCTCTGTTCACGGGATTTCCCCCAGGCATTGCTGGCAGATTCTTTACTGTCTGAGCCACCAGGGAAGCCCACAATAATATTGGGGGTATGTTAAAATGCTTCAAAATTATTATTATTATTTTAAAATCAGACTTTTCTGAAGCATTTGGAGGAAGCGCACTGCCTATATGTAGGATACCGTGTTTTCTACACACAGGTGTTGTATCCTGTAATAGACATGTCATACCCTATCGCCATTGCTATTTTTCGTCCTGTGACTCAAGGAGGGGCTCATGCCCACTTGAATACAGCTGGCCCAAGGTACAGCATCACGAGAGACAAAAGTCTGCCCTCAAGAAGTCCACCTTTCCACGGTTTCCCAGCCCCTTTCCTTCCCTCCCCAGTCCCTGCCAGCAGCCGCCTAACCATCTCCTTCCTAATTCAGGGACTCGGGGCTGCTTCTTGCCACTCTTATCCACACATCTTCCCAGCACCTAATAAATGTTTTATACTGAAAAAAAAAAAACAAAACACCTGACACATTTCATGTGCTACATACCTCTCAGGGGTATCTGCATTTTGAACAGGGATAAAGATATCTGACTAAAGAAGTGAAATCCCAATGCAGAATTTAAGCTTAAGTATTAACTGAAGAATACTTGGAAGAAATAAGAGCTTCCTAGAATTACTTAAGCTGTTGCCCACCCGGCTCACTTAAAGTCTGCATCACGATGGACTTACTGTTTTAGCCATGCTACTGAAAGTTGCACCTGTGTGTGTGTGTGTCTGCGTCAGTCACCCAGTCATGTCCGACTCTTTGCGGCCCCATGGACTGTAGCCCGCCAGGCCCCACTGTCCACAGGATTCCACAGCCAAGAACATTACAACAGATGTTGGCTTTATAATCCTGAACTCAAATGTAAATGTATTACTGCACAAAACAACTATCTGCCTTAAGACAACTAAATCATTAAGAGATAAACCAGGGAGTGCAGCTGCAGAGCCCACGCTCTTAGTGATGTGACTGACCCTTCTGCTCCGGCACACTGTTATCATCTTAAATATTTTACAGGGCTCATGCTTTTGAACTTCATTTTAATGAAAATATACCCTCGATATTACTTTTTCTTTAAAAAAGTGTGAAAAAAAAAACTAAAGGAAAAACTTACCTGGATGTAGTATGTGCCTTTTTCCTGAGCATACATCATTAGAAAACAATAATCTAGGTTTTGCTTTGTTCTCCATCTGAAATAAAAATTTTCAAAAATAAGTTAGGAATCAGACTCAAAGTTAGTAAAATAAGGTTAGATGTGTATTTTATAATATGTAACAATGTTATAATATATGCACTAGATAGAATATCACATATATTGTATATATGATAATATGATATTATACAAAATGTACAGTTATACGTTGGTTTCCCTGGTGGCTCAGTGGTAAAGAATCTGCTTGGCAATGCAAGAGACATGGGTTCGATCCCTGGATTAGGAAGATCCCTTGGAGAAGGAAATAGCAACCTGCTCCAGTATTCTTGCCTAGAGAATCCCATGGACAGAGGAGCCTGGGGGGCTCCATAGGGTCACAGAGTCAGACATGACTCAGCAACTAAACAACAATAGTCATACATTAGATAGATAGGCAGAGAGATAAATAAATGGATGGAGCCACACATACATGGTGTGTCCACTTAGGAGAGAGTGCAAGAGAATTCACTTTTCTTTAAGAAGCCTTTATCAAAATACATTCTCAAAAACACTAATCCTCAAGATGTCCTGAGGGAAAAGGAGTCTAATGTCTAGTAAATTTGAGAAGGACATATATTTCTTTTCTAGAGACACATTAATATATCAGAGGGATTGAAACATTCAGCAGTAAGTAGCATCTGTGGAAAAAAGTTTTCAATTCAATATTTTCCAAATTTTCTTGACCACAGGCCCCTTTTTCAGTAATATCTTAATGTCTCTAAGAACTGGTGCTTCATATATAGGTAAAAGTTTTTTTAAAAAAATCTAAAACATTGTATTAAAATTTACAATATTAGGTCCTTTTGGTGAATTCTTGGTAGCCTACAGAAATACACTGACCAATGCAGAATATAGAGAAGTGGTTTTTAAAAAGCCAGCTAAAACACACACACACACACACACACACACACACACACTCTAGAACTAAAGCTCTGAACCACTAAGTAAACTTCTCTAGAAAATACCCTATAAGCTGTTCTGAATTTAATGAGTCTGTTCACTTTTTTTTTTAAACAAACTCAATCCTAAATGTTTTAAGTAACATATTCATTGAGAGACAATTAACCAATTATAGAGACATATCTATCTTTGTGACAAATTAACAACTCAAGAAATACAATAAATCTCTTCCCAAAACACCATTTTTGTCCTTTATTCTGGTTATAGACATTCCAAAAATGATGCTAATATCTCCTAGATTACTTTGTCTTTTACAGCAGCACAAGGAAAGCTTAACTCCTTCAATGTTAGAGATTTAGAGATAAATAAATTAATGGACTATTTTATTGCAATATGATCCTACAGAAGACTATTATTGTTTTTATCACATTTATTGAATCAGTTCTCATTTATGTTTCATATAGACATGAGATTTCTATCTGGACTAACTTTTAAGTTATATTGAATATACTCTTGAGAAAAGTTATAACAGCACAGAGCAGCACGGTTATAAAATTCATTAGGTTGACCAAATTCAACCTCTCCTCAGGAACTCCACAGAATTTCCAGCCAAATAATCAAAAAGGCATTGCTGCTGCTGCTAAGTCACTTCAGTCGTGTCCGACTCTGTGTGACCCCATAGACGGCATCCCACCAGGCTCCCCCGTGCCTGGGATTCTCCAGGCAAGAACACTGGAGTGGGTTGCCATTTCCTTCTCCAATGCATGAAAGAGAAAAGTGAAAGTGAAGTTGCTCAGTCTGTCCGACTGTTAGCGACCCCATGGACTGCAGCCCACCAGGCTCCTCCATCCATGGAATGTTCTAGGCAAGAGTACTGGAGTGGGTTGCCATTTCCTTCTCCAGGGGATCTTCCCGACCTGGGGATCAAACCCCAGTCTTCTGCATTGCAGGCAGATGCTTTACCATCTGAACCATCAGGGAATCCGAAAGTGACCAGGACCTCCTAACTGAATTGTATCTCATTGGCCTTTAATCTACCACCTCCTCTCCTATCTTCCTATAGGAGTGGAACATCTATTGTGGTATATAACAGAGATCTGGGCTGGATGGCTATTGAAATTAGACCATAAAGGCCCTAATACCACCCACTTTATTTTCAACATCAGAGTGATACTTCCTAATCATGATGCTCATACCTAGGGGTACATAATATTTGTGATTTTAATTTTTTTTAATTGGAAGATAATTGCTTACAATATTGTGTTGGTTTCTGCCTTACATTAACATGAATCAACCGTAGGTATGTACATGTCCTCCTTAGTGAGAGGGAGGTTTAGGGGTGTGATTCTTTTTTTAAACACATGTATAATTATCACCTTTGTTGTGAAAAGCCCATTCTCTTTTGTGTGGCTGTGTTAACTGAAGGCATATTCACTGAAGTCTCCATTGGCTGACTCATGGCTGAAGCCTGAATGTGGCTTCAGTCTTCCTGGAAATTTTGGTTAAGTTGATCATGTCCTTCTTTCACAGGCTCACATTGACTTAGCTTTTAATTACTAGCATTTTCTCTTAGAGTCAGTCTTCAATTTTCTTTTCTCACTGCAGACATCATCATGCAATGATATCATCATCTTCCAACCTTTAACTGGCACTGACACAATGATAGCTTTCAAATATTGGTTTTCAGACATTTGCCTGTATTTGCACTCTGGACACCTACAAATCAAATATAATGCTAAAATTCAAACTTTTTATCTCCCCTCCCCCCAAAAAAAGAAAGAAAAGAAATTTACCATTTTTCCTATAATTCTTGTTTCAGTTAGTTATATCACTTTTCATTCAACCTGGTAAGACAGAAAACATAAAGAAATCTTATACTCCATCCTTCGTAACAAGTCCATCAGCAAGACTTGTCAATTGCCTTTTCAAAATGTTTCTTTAATCCAACCATTCGTTTCACCAGAGCTGCCCATGTTCTAGTGTAGGTCCTTAATTATTAAATCTAATTATTTAATCTAACACTTAATTATTACATCTAACACCTAATAGCCTCTTCTTCCTTCCATTCCCCTTCCACGCAGCCACCCAGTCAACTGAAAATGAGATTCACCAATGTCAATCTTTTTCTGCTTAAAAACAAAAGAACTAAATAAAAACTCAGTAAATAAAAGCCGAAAGAAAGACTGCTTTAACAACCTATTCTCAACGTATCTGCCGGGATTCATGCCTCTAGGATTTTATACTTACATTTTTGTGCACGGCTCCCCCTTGCTTCTTGTTGAAATAAACTTTGATGAACTCTTCAGCGCCTTCACTGGGACGCTGGGTACCAGTTCCTCTTAGCTCTTAAAGGACAGCACTCCTGCCATCACCCCCGCCACCCTTCTCTCTTTTCTGAGGCATAAGGTATTCTTTTTCCACTGGATAATTCCCTTCACCATATAACCGTGCTCAAACATCTCATTTAAAAAACCCTACTTTTTTCATGTCCCTCAAGAGGTGATGCTCTATGTTTTTTATGGACTTAAAAAAAAATATTCATTTTAGAAAAAAAAAGTGGGAGAGCAATGAAATGAACTCATACTTTAATTCTGCCACTTTAATGTCCTAATTACTAGAGATTATAATACCTAATAATTATAACTCAAAATTCTTTGTTTCTTAAGACAGTTTTGACTATTTTCATAGGTTTATTAGATAAGTTTATGATTGTTTTGATTGGTCTTACCCAAACCCACTTCCCCTTTAAATACCCTTCAAATTTTGATCAGAATTGTTGATGTTTTTCAGTTACTAAGGTGTGTCCTACTCTTTGGGACCACGTGGGCTGTAGCACACCAGGCTCCTCCGTCCTCCACTGTTTCCCTACTCAATCACTGTGGAGTCAGTGATGCTGTCTAACCATCTCATCCTTGGCTGCTCCCTTCACCTTTTGCCTCAGTCTTTCCTAGCATCAGGTTCTTTTCCAATGAGTCAGCTCTTCCCATCAGGTGGCCAAAGTACTGGAGCTTCAGCATCAGTACTTCCAGTGAATATTCAAGATTAAATTCCTTTAGGATTGACTACTTTGATCTCCTTGCAGTCCAGGGGACTCTCAAGAGTCTTCTCCAGCACAACTATTTGAAAGCATCAGTTATTCAGCTCTCTGCCTTCTTTATGGTCCAACTCTCACATTGGTATATGACTACTGGAAAAACCATACCTTTGACCATATAGACCTTTGTTGGAAAAGTGATGTGTCTGCTTTATAATACACTGTCTAGCTTTGTCATAACTTTCCTTCCAAGGAGCAAACATTTTTTAATTTTATGGCTGTAATCACTGTCCACAGTGATTTTGAAGCCCAAGAAAAGAAAATCTGTCACTGCTTCCACTTTTTCCCCTTCTATTTGCCATGAAGTGATGGGACTGGATTCCATGATCTAATGCTCTATTTTTAACTTCACCTTTTCAGCAGAAGTCATTCCAAAAATTGTCTATACTCAAGGCTTCTTCTTCTTACACTTCTCTCCTGATTTCACTTTGACCAATTTTTCATCTCCAGGAACTCACTAAGTCCTCTCCAGTCAACATCAGGCATAATTTCTATGTTACCATTTGAAGGTGCTTTGGGTTTTATCTTACTCTATTTATATCCTTCAGCAAAGGTACACTCTTCATTTTTGAAACATTGTCTTCACTTGAACTTCGGGCTTCCCTTCTCTCTTGAGTCTCTCCTACCCCAGACTGGTTATCGGTTCCACTGTACCTACCAGATTCCAAAAGTTGGAACACCTGAGGGCCAAGGGCCGGAGCCTCCAACCTTCTCTGCCTGCACTCACTCCATGGATGATTTCATCCATTCTGACTACAGTAGTTCCACAGGTAACCAATGACTTCCAGATTCATCCCTCTGGCCCCGACCTTATTCTTGAACTTCAGATACACTTGAGCACTTGCCTACAGGAGATTCCTCTGGCCTGTCTGACAGGCCTCTTAGGTGTTCAATATTGAGCTCTGCCTCTATCAGTCTCAAGTATGCTCTGCATAAAGCCTTCCCATCTCAGTCACTGTCAACTCCATTCTCCACTGTTTTAGACAAGTTATTCCTACATTTACACCATTGCAGTGGCCTCCTAGTTTGTCTCTCTGCTTCCATCTTTGTCCGCCGTAGAGTTGGGGCATGTGTTCAGTCACGTCTGATTCTTTGAAACCCATGGATTGTAGCCTGGCAGGTTCCTCTCTCTGTGGAATTTTCCTGGCAAGAATACTGGAGTGCGTTGCCATTTCCTCCTGCAGGGGGTCTTCCTGACCCAGGGATCGAACGCTTGTCTCTTGCGTCTCCTGCGTTAGTTAGCAGGCAGATTCTTTACCACTGGTACCATCTGTGAATCCTGTGTCCTTCTTTGGTCTTTTCCTGACACAACATCCAGAGTGATCTTTTAAAGTATCAGTGTAAGTGAGATCGTATCAGTCCTTCTCTTCAAAATCT
>SJYX01015325.1:108004-126299 GCA_006410675.1 Oreotragus oreotragus | reverse complement strand
TCAAGGCTATGGTTTTTCCAGTGGTCATGTATGGATGTGAGAGTTGGACTGTGAAGAAGGCTGAGCGCCGAAGAATTGAAGCTTCTGAAGTGTGGTGTTGGAGAAGACTCTTGAGAGTCCCTTGGACTGCAAGGAGATCCAACCAGTCCATTCTGAAGGAGATCAACCCTGGGATTTCTTTGGAAGGAATGATGCTAAAGCTGAAACTCCAGTACTTTGGCCACCTCATGCGAAGAGTTGACTCATTGGAAAAAACTCTGATGCTGGGAGGGATTGGGGGCAGGAGGAGAAGGGGATGACAGAGGATGAGATGGCTGGATGGCATCACTGACTCGATGGACTTGAGTCTGAGTGAACTCCAGGAGTTGGTGATGGATAGGAAGGCCTGGCGTGCTGCGATTCATGGGGTCACGAAGAGTCAGACATGACTGAGTGACTGAACTGAACTGAACTGAAGCAACTCAGCATTCGTTAGTTACTCAAGGGTAACTCCTAGAGGTAACTGCTGTTAATGGTTAGGTGTCTGCCCCATTCAGGTGTTTTGTTTGTTTTCTGTAAACTGATATATTATATAAACATGTTACCACTCACATTCATTTATTAGAAATGAGATCACACTATCCTGAACATTATTGATCTTGCCTGTTTACATTTTTTGTTGTTGCTTTTTGCATGTCATGATTGTTTTCACTTTCAACCTTATTCATTTTATTTTTTCTTTCTGCACTTAAATGGAATAAAAATCAGTACCTTCATGATTTATTCCATGTATTATATTTTGATTATTTACATAGAGGGAAAATAATGTGCTGTATCAACTGATGAGTTTTTCCCCTTGTAGTTTCTCTTTACCCAGTGATCCTCTTCCATTTGAACAACTGGAAATCAGTCGTCTGTTGCCTGAAGGGAGAGTGTCGCAACAGAAGTGCTTTTGAGCTTCTTAAGTTGAGGTCATGGTCTATGCCCTAGATTTAGAAGATGATAGAGGAGATAAGAATTCCCTGGACTAGGGGAGAGGTGAACGGTGGAAAAGAGTATAAGAATGAGACAGAGGTGGGAAGGGAAAACTAATGGGACTCTATTATACATCAAATGTTTGCATCTCCCCAAACTCCTATGTTGAATGCCTAACCTCCAGTGTGGCTCTGTTTGGAATAAGGAAGCAATTAAGGATGCAAGGAGTCAGACATGATTTAGGGACTGAACAACAACAAAGGTTAAATGAGGTCATAAGGGTGGAGCCCTGACCCAAAAGGATTAGTGTCTTCATAAGAAGACATGAGAGAGCTGCTGCTCTTCACCCCTCCACATGCATGTGCGGACACAGAGAGAAAGGGGCTTGTCTGCAAGCCAGGAAGAGAGATATTGGGCCCATTGGACCTTGATCTTAGACTTTTCAGTCTCCAGAACTTTGAGAAGACAAATTTCTATGGTTTAAGTCATGTCTTGTTATGGCAGCCCACGTAAACTCTAGGACAGGTTTGGGGATATCTCTGTCACATCCAGGAGGCCTTGGGGAGGAGATAGGCCTTCATTTATTCATTCAACAAATCTCTTTAAAAAAAAATTATGGGCTTTGCTGGTGACTCAGTGGTAAAGAATCTGCCTGCCAATGCAGGAGACACACGTTCAAGCCCTGGTCCCAGAAGATCCCAGGTGCTGTAGAGCAACAAAGCCCTTGCACCACAACAATTGAGCCTGTGCCCTAGAGCCTGGCAACCACAACTACTGAAGCTGGGGAGCCTTGGAGCCTTTGCTCGGCAGCAAGAGAAGCCACGGCAATGAGAAGCCCAAGCACCGCAACTGGAGAGTAGCCCCTGCTCACCGCAATGAGGGAAAGCCAGCATGCAGCTGTGAAGAGCAAGCACAGCCTAAATAAATAAACAAATAAATAAATGAATAAATAATTATTTTCTTAGCTGCACTGGGTCTTAGTTGCAGCATTCAAGCTCTTAGTTGTGGCATGTGGGATCCAATACTCTAACCAGGGATCAAACCTGCATGGTGAACATGGAGTCTCAGGGAAGTCCCATTCAACAAATCTTAATGAGGGGCAATCTGGGAGCCAAGGATATAACTGTGAACCAAGAGACACAGCTCCTGCTTGTATTATATAACACTGTACCTCCACAGTGTAACAGCCAGAAGCTAGGAATTGCTTGATGGTGGCAAAGCAGAAAGGGCATAAGACTCTCCACACATTTCCTGTTGCCCTCGAGTGGCCTGGAGAGCCCCTGAAATGAAAGTAGGAGGAAGTAGTTAAGTGAAAATGGAAAGGAAAAGAAAAAGGAGAAAGAATAGTCAGTGCCAGATGCTTCCCTGTTTGTTTTTACTAATTTTCTTGACCCAGTGATTGATAGACTCATAGACTTAGAGATCAGTTCATCCAGGGCTTCTCAAACTTCTTTGTGCATCAGAATTTTCCAGATGGTTTGTTGTGGCATGAAATTTCTGGTCCCTTCTTCCAGAATTTCTGATATACTAGTAGGTCTGGGTAGGGCCCCCAAATTTGTATATCTGTAGGTGATGCCAAAGCCCTTGTCCATGGTGTGTGTAGCTCTAATCTAATCTAATATTTTATTAAAAAATTGTTTTTTGGAAAATTTTTTTTTTTGTCCAGGCCTTGTAACATGTGGGATCTTAGTGGAAGCAGAGTCCTGAACACTGCACCACCAGGAAAATCTCCTAATGTAACATTTTGAAAAATGGCACCCCCAGATGTAAGTGATTCTCCTAAGATTATACAGTAAGTCAGTAGAGAAGATGGCTCAAGGATCTTTATTGGCTCTGTGAAATCAAATGCACATTTTGTGACATGACAAGAAAAATTAAACGTAAAATTTCCCCACCTTCTGGCCTCTTCCCTTCCCTGGTGGTTGAGATCATAAAGAATCTGCCTGCAATGCAGGATACTGGGTTTAATTCCTGGGTAGGAAGATCTCCTGGAGAAGGAAATGGTAAACCACTCTAGTATACTTGCCTGGAGAATTCCAGGGATACACAAGTCTGGTGTGCTGCAGTCCATGGGGTCACAAAGAGTCGGACATGACTGATCAGCTTTCACTCACTTACTTACCCCTACTATACATTGTGTATCTGCATTTTGTGTTAATCAAACCTCCCTGGGCAGCAGAAATACCTGCTCAACCATAAAGACCAGCATTCTCCTAGCACCAACAAGTGAAAGTGAAGTCGCTCAGTCGTGTCTGACTCTTTGTGACCCCATGGACTGTAGCCCACCAGGCTTCTCTGTCCATGGGATTCTCCAGGCAAGAATACTGGAGTGGGTTGCCATTTCCTTCTCCAGGGGATCTTCTCAACCCAGGGATAGAACCTGGGTCTCCCGCATTGCAGGCAGACGCTTTACCCTCTGAGCCACCAGGGAAGTCCATCAAGACAGCTCCTTCAATGGCTAACATTCCTTCATGATCCTGTAAGAGGTCATGATGATGGTTAGATATGGATTGTATAAACTGTCCATAATATGCCATTTAACATACAGCCTTTTATCTAAAAAATCCTTTTATAACTGTGCTTTGACTTCAAACAGGCGGAAGTGTTCTTGGAGCTTTCTGTGATGTTGTTCCCAGGTTCATAATCCTCAATTTGACTGGAATAAAAATTTCCATTTCTTCTTAGATCAACTGATTCACTTTTTGTCAACAACGCTTATATTAAATTGGTGCAAAAGTAATTTTGGTCTTGCCTTGTTGAGTTTTGCCTTTTGATATCAGAATACATTCTTAAATAAATGTGGCTATGTTACACAACATTTTAACATGCATTTCTTGCTTTATGTTTTTTGCTAATGAATTATTACTTGCTGTTTATTTAATATGTATTTTAGACTATGGAAATGATGTTAAGCGAAAAGCAAATTTGAGGGATTTCCTTATTTGAGTTCAGAATGTGTCATAAAGCAGTGGAGACAACTTGCAACATCAATAATGCATTTGGCCCAAGAACTGCTAATGAACATACAGTGCAGTGGTGGTTCAAGGAGTTTTGCAAAGGAGATGAGAGCCTTGAAGATGAGGAGCACGGTGGGTGGCCATCAGAAGTTGACAACAACCAATTGAGAGGATCATTGAAATGACACCTGATCAACCGACGGGATCACTGAAGCTGATCCTCTTATAACTAAATGGGAAATTGCCCAAGAACTTGAAGTCTACCATTCTATGGTCATTTGGCATCTGAAGTAAATTGGAAAGGTGAAAAAGCTCAATAAGTGGATGCCTCATGAGCTGACCACAAATCAAAAACATATCATCATTCTAAAGTGTCATCTTCTCTTCTCCACAACAACAACAAACCATTTCTTGATCGGATTGTGATGTGTGATGAAAAGTGGATTTTATATGACAACCAGTGACAAGCAGCTCAGTGTCTGGACTGAGAAGAAGCTCCAAAGGACTTCCCAAAGCCAGATTTGCACCAAATCAAGGTCCTGGTCCCTGTTTGGTGGTCTGCAGCTGGTCTGATCCACGACAGCTTTCTGAATCCAGGCAAAACCATTACAGCTGAGAAGTATGCTTAGCAAATCAATGAGATGTACAGAAAACTACAGTGCCTGCAGCCAGCACTGGTCAACAGAAAGGGCCCAATTCTCCACAACACCCGACCGCACATCTAACAACCAATGCGTCAAAAGTTGAATGAATTGGGTTACAAAGTTTTGCCTCATCTGCCATATTCACCTGACCTGTCGCCAACTGACTACCACTTCTTCAAGCATCTGAACAACTTTTTGCAGGGAAAATGCTTCCACAACCAGCAGGACACAGAAAATGTTATTCAAGAGTTTGTTGAATTCCAAAACATGGATTCTTATGCTACAGGAATAAACTTATTTCTCATTGGCAATGTGAAATCAACAAATGTGTTGATTGTATAGGTTTCTATTTTGATTAATAAAGATGTGTTTGAGCCTAGTTATACTGATTTAAAGGAGAAGGCAATGGCACCCCACTCCAGTACTCTTGCCTGGAAAATCCCATGGACGGAGGAGCCTGGTGTGCTGCAGTCCATGGGGTGGCTGAGAGTTGGACACGACTCAGTGACTTCACTTTCACTTTTCACTTTCATGCATTGGAGAATTAATGAATTATTACTTGCTGTTTATTTAATATGTATTTTAGACTATGGAAATGATGTTAAGCGAAAAGCAAATTTGAGGGATTTCCTTATTTGAGTTCAGAATGTGTCATAAAGCAGTGGAGACAACTTGCAACATCAATAATGCATTTGGCCCAAGAACTGCTAATGAACATACAGTGCAGTGGTGGTTCAAGGAGTTTTGCAAAAGAGATGAGAGCCTTGAAGATGAGGAGCACGGTGGGTGGCCATCAGAAGTTGACAACAACCAATTGAGAGGATCATTGAAATGACACCTGATCAACCGACGGGATCACTGAAGCTGATCCTCTTACAACTAAATGGGAAATTGCCCAAGAACTCGAAGTCTACCATTCTATGGTCATTTGGCATCTGAAGTAAATTGGAAAGGTGAAAAAGCTCAATAAGTGGATGCCTCATGAGCTGACCACAAATCAAAAACATATCATCATTCTAAAGTGTCATCTTCTCTTCTCCACAACAACAACAAACCATTGCTTGATCGCATTGTGACGTATGATGAAAAGTGGATTTTATATGACAACCAGTGACAAGCAGCTCAGTGTCTGGACTGAGAAGAAGCTCCAAAGGACTTCCCAAAGCCAGATTTGCACCAAATCAAGGTCCTGGTCCCTGTTTGGTGGTCTGCAGCTGGTCTGATCCACGACAGCTTTCTGAATCCAGGCAAAACCATTACAGCTGAGAAGTATGCTTAGCAAATCAATGAGATGTACAGAAAACTACAGTGCCTGCAGCCAGCACTGGTCAACAGAAAGGGCCCAATTCTCCACAACACCCGACCGCACATCTAACAACCAATGCGTCAAAAGTTGAATGAATTGGGTTACAAAGTTTTGCCTCATCTGCCATATTCACCTGACCTGTCGCCAACTGACTACCACTTCTTCAAGCATCTGAACAACTTTTTGCAGGGAAAATGCTTCCACAACCAGCAGGACACAGAAAATGTTATTCAAGAGTTTGTTGAATTCCAAAACATGGATTCTTATGCTACAGGAATAAACTTATTTCTCATTGGCAATGTGAAATCAACAAATGTGTTGATTGTATAGGTTTCTATTTTGATTAATAAAGATGTGTTTGAGCCTAGTTATACTGATTTAAAGGAGAAGGCAGTGGCACCCCACTCCAGTACTCTTGCCTGGAAAATCCCATGGACGGAGGAGCCTGGTGTGCTGCAGTCCATGGGGTGGCTGAGAGTTGGACACGACTCAGTGACTTCACTTTCACTTTTCACTTTCATGCATTGGAGAAGGAAATGGCAACCCACTCCAGTGTTCTTGCCTGGAGAATCCCAGGGACGGGGGAGCCTGGTGGACTGCCGTCTATGGGGTCGCATAGAGTCAGACATGACTGAAGTGACTTAGCAGCAACAGCAGCAACATACTGATTTAAAATTCAGAGTCCTAACTGTAATTACGTTTGCACCAACCTAATAGCATACACTCATACCTGGATCAATCCCACTGACTCCTCAAGGGTCAGGGCAGATGGGAGGTTGTGAATGGCTGGGCCTGGGTCCCCGGTCACCTCTTCAGTGAGGGGTAGTGTGAACTCCATCAGAACAACACATTCTTGGCAATTCTCTGGGGGTCCACTGGTTAGGATGTCATGCTTTCACTGCTGAGGGTGTAGGTTCAACCCCTTGGGTAACTAAGATCCCACAAGCCATGCAGAGGGGCCAAAAAAAAAAAATCACATTTTTTTTTTTTTTGCTTGTATATTTATTTATGGCTGCTGATAGGCTTTGTCTCTCTGCATCGAGCCATGTTTTCTCTTGTTGCAGTGCTCAGGCCCTAGAGCATGTAGACTTAATTGTCCCTTGGCATATGGGGTCTTCCTGGACCAGGGATTGAACCTGTGTCCCCTGCATTGGCAGGCAGATTCTTAACCATGGACCACCAGGTTAAGTCTGAAGTGCATGTTCTTAAAGTGAAGGAACTTTGTTCCCCAGAGGGAAGTAAGGTAAATGCTTTTGGTAGGGCCTGAAACAATATGTTGTGTAGACCATAAACTACTGGGCAGGGTGCAATGAGCTACTGAGATTAAAGCCTCATTGTATGTAAGAGCCAGACTCTGGAGGGATGCTGTGCAAGATGTGTGGGAGAGGCAGTCTAATCTTTGATCCCAGTACCTAACAGCATAAGGCTCTGCATAGTGCCTGGTGCGGAGAAGGCAATGGCACCCCACTCCAGTACTCTTGCCTGGAAAATCCCATGGACGGAGAAGCCTGTTAGGCTGCAGTCCATGGAGTCGCTAAGAGTTGAACACGACTGAGCGACTTCACTTTCACTTTTCACTTTCACACATTGGAGAAGGAAATGGCAACCCTCTCCAGTGTTCTTGCTTGGAGAATCCCAGGGACGGGGAGCCTGGTGGGCTGCTGTGTATGGGGTCGCACAGAGTTGGACACAACTGAAGGGACTTAGCAGCAGCAGCAGCAGCACTGAAAGGCAAGGATGAATTGGTAGTCTGGGAAACTCTTGGTTGGACCCAGGGCTCTAGGGCTCAGTCAGGGATTTTTGTCTTTTTTTTTTTTTTCTAAGCTGATGATCTTGGGGAGAGGGTTTTCAGGGATGGATCTTTTCATTCTTACTAGTTACCTTTAATTTTCAGCCTCATCCTGGGGAAGGGGTGCATGAGTCGGCCACAGGAACTGGGAGGTGTCAGTTGGGTGGTTAACCCTGGGACCAGGACTTGGTGCCCATCCAGCAAGGATTGCAATGGGTCCAGGCGGCACCACTGCCCTCCTCACTCTCCTTGGCTTAGCGGCTGCCACCGTGGCCCCCATGACCCTGGTTTCTGGGGAGCAAGGGCTGGGGTAGGGCCCAGGGAGTCATGAGGACCTTCTTCAGAGATGTTCCCTTTTGGGCTGGAAGGGTGGGTGAGACTAAAAATACCACCTATGTGACATATTTACTCTGTTCTTGTTAATACCCCAGAGAGATTGCCAAGAGTCACTACACCAAGCCTGTGATTAAACCATAATAACCACTTTCATGTTTATAAATTTTGTCCTTGATATCAGAGAGGAGTATTTTTAGGCTAGAACTTGGAACTAACACATCCCAAATGCAGGAGTGTAGATTCAAGCATGCATGCATGCTCAGTTGCTTCAGGCGTGTTCAATTCTTTGCAATCCCATGGGCCAGAGCCTGCCAGGCTCCTCTGTCCATGAGATTTTCCTGGCAAGAATACTAGAGAGGGTTGCCATGCCCTCCTCCAGGGGATCTTTCCAACCCAGGAATCAAACCCACATTTCCTGCATTGCGGGCAGATTCTTTATCACTGAGCCCTTGGGAAAGCCCAGATTTAAGCATCTCTCCTTAAGAATTACCCCACAGGGCACAGCAAGTCCAGAGGGATCTGTCCACAGGTGTCAAATTGGGATTCTCCAGGTACATGAGGTAACACATCCTTTTATCGCAGGGCGTCTCATCAAGTGTGGAAGTTTCATGAACATCTATGCTCTTCCATTGAACTCCCTTTCCAATTTCATAGGGCTACTTATTCATTCGTTTATTCATCTGTTCACTAAGTCACTCGACATACATTTGTGGAGTGCTCACTATGTGCCAGGCGCTGACGATAAGAAGTCTGTGAATGAACAGACCAGTTTCAGTTCATTTTCTGTTCATGTTTTCTGAATGTAAACATGGAGTTTACATTCTAGCGGACATGGTGGCTGCTGATTGGGAAATAATGCGGTAAATTAGTTACTTTGTCTATGTATTCAATATTAGGTAACTTGTAAGAAATATACGGGGAGAAATGATATATAGTTTCCTAGGGTGACAGGGAACTTTGGATGATGAAGTCAAAGAATTTGTGAGCTGAGAAGGACCCAGGCATAGGAAAAGCCAAGTCTCTGAGCCAAATCCCCCACTGGCCCCCACCCTCCTGACTCTTCTTCCTGTGGCCATTTCCACTGCTTTTGGAAATTGTTTTAACTGACACTTGATTCTCCTTCCAGGATACTGATTCCCCTGCTGCTCTCGCAAATCAGTTCAGTTCAGTTCAGTCCCTCTGTCGTGTCTGACTCTTTGGGACTCCATGAACTGCAGCATGCCAGGCCTCTCCGTTCATCACCAACTCCCGGAGTTTACCCAAACTAGTGGCACCCCACTCCAGTACTCTTGCCTGGAAAATCCCATGGATGGAGGAGCCTGGTAGGCTGCAGTCCATGGGGTCGCTAAGAGTTGGACATGACTGAGCGACTTCACTTTCATGCTTTGGAGAAGGAAATGGCAACCCACTCCAGTGTTCTTGCCTGGAGAATCCCAGGAGCAGGAAAGCCTGGTGGGCTGACGTCTATGGGGTCACACAGAGTCGGACACGACAGAAGTGACTTAGCAGTAGCAGCATATCCATTGAGTTGGTGATGCCATCCAACCATCTCATCCTCTGTTGTCCCCTTGTCCTCCTGCCTTCAGTCTTTCCCAGCATCAGGGTCTTTTCAAATGAGTCATCTCTTCTCATCAGGTGCTCAAAGTATTGGAGTTTCAGCTTCAACGTAGTCGTTGCTCATTCTCCATACCCCATGGATTCTGGGTCAGAAGCAGGGTGTTGGATTCCTTATTCCTAGAGCTCTTTCCACTGGCACATCAATGTCCCCAGTCCTTTGAGACTCCTGCCATCTGGTTACCCCACTTCCTCCCTCTCACTGCTGTCATTCACTCATACCCCTCGTTCCACTCATTGAAGTCTTTAGGACTTGGTCCACTGTCTTCTTTTTCAAGCCAAATACTGACCATCAGCTGCACTGTTTGCCTGACGCTTAGACCCTTAGACATTCTTTGACTTTAATCCTTTTGACTTTCACCCTCAACCCATTTCAGCCACTTGGACTCGTTTGGGATCCCCCTTAACAATCTTAAAAATTCCAGGACTTCCTGGTAGTCCAGGGGTTAAGACTCCATGCTTCCACTGCAGAGGACTCAGGTTCGATTCCTGGTCAGGGAAGTTCTGCATTCTGCCCAGTGTGGCCAAAAAGAAAAGTCTTAAAGTTCTATGTATCACTCTAAACAGGGCAAAACCAGGTTTCCTCAAGACTGTTTCTCAGCTTGATTTCACAGGGTAAAAAAACAAATGACTACTCTTCTGGAGAGAGCCATGGAAAATGCTGCTAGTTCTATCTGAAAGACTCTTGAGACAGTGGCAGAGGGCGAGGTACCCCACGTAATGTACAAGAAGACTTTCTAAAAATCACCCCCGTTCACCTCTCCCCACAGAGTGCCACGTCTCATGGCAGTTCCTTATCTCCTTCCTTCGGCTCAGCTCCCAGTCCACCTAGTTCTCTTGTCTCACTCACTCTTTACTCTTTACCCCTCTTTGCAACTCCTCCTTAACTCAGCTCTATGTCTTTTTTTTTTAAATTGAGGTATAGTTGATTACAATATGGCGTTAGTCTCAGGTGCACACCAAAGTGAATCAGTTATACATATATCCACTCTTTTATAGATTCTTTCCCCATATAGACCATTACAGAGTATTGAGTAGAGTTCCTTGTGCTATACTGCTGCTGCTGCTGCTAAGTCGCTTCAGTCGTGTCTGACTCTGTGCAACCCCATAGATGGCAGCCCACCAGGCTGCCCCGTCCCTGGGAATCCCCAGGCAAGAACACTGGAGTGGGTTGCCATTTCCTTCTCCAATGCATGAAAGTGAAGAGTGAAAGTGAAGTCGCTCAGTCGTGTCCGACTCTTAGCGACCCCATGGACTGCAGCCCACCAGGCTCCTCCATCCATGGGATTCTTCTGGTAAGAACACTGGAGTGGGTTGCCATTTCCTTCTGCAATACATCAAAGTGAAAAGTGAAAGTGAAGTCGCTCAGTCGTGTCTGACTCTTAGCGACCCCATGGACTGCAGCCTACCAGGCTCCTCTGTCCATGGGAGTTTCCAGGCAAGAGTACTGGAGTGGGGTGCCACTGCCTTCTCCACTGTGCTATACAGTAGGTCCTTATTGTGTGCTCAGTTCGTCAATCATGTCGACTCATTGCAACCCCATGAACTGTAGCTCCAGCCTCTTCTGTCCATGGAATTTTCCAGGCAAGAATACTGGAATGGGTTGCCAATTTCTACTTAAGAGATCTTATCAATCCAGGGATCAAACCTGCATCTCTTGCATCTCCTGCCTTGGCAGGCAGATTCTTTACCACTGTACCAGCTGGGAAGCCGCAGGTCCTTAATAGTTATCTATTTTTTATATAGTAGTGTATATATGTCAATCCCAACCTCCCAAGTTATCCCTCCCTGCCTCTTTCCCCCCTGGTAACCATAAGTTCATTTTCTTCATCTGTACTCTTATTTCTGTTTTGTAAATAAGTTCATTTTTACCATGTTTCAGATTCCACATATAAGCAGCATCATATGATATTTGTCTATATCTTTTTAAAATGCCCTTGTGTAGGATTCTTCATCTTCATCCATTGCCTCATCAGCAGATCAAGCAATCAAAGAACCCTCCTCTCCTTGGGAAATGGATATACGTGTGGGTGGGAAATTATAAACATTCATCATATGATTTGTCCTCATCACACCCCTCGGGCTCCATCATCTCCCATCTGTGCAGGGCTTTTGTTTCCATCCCTCCCACAACACCTATTCTTTCANCAGATCAAGCAATCAAAGAACCCTCCTCTCCTTGGGAAATGGATATACGTGTGGGTGGGAAATTATAAACATTCATCATATGATTTGTCCTCATCACACCCCTCGGGCTCCATCATCTCCCATCTGTGCAGGGCTTTTGTTTCCATCCCTCCCACAACACCTATTCTTTCAACTTGGAGTGACTTTCAGAGCTCCATTCTCTCCAGTCCCCTGGCCCCTGTCTGATGTCTCTTCATCCCTTCACAGCTGTGACCCATCTCAGGGGTGGTCCTCTGAAGGATTATTTCCCTTGTACTTAATCCATGTCTGTCTTTTTATCATACCCGTCAAGCCAAATTCAATCCGAATTCCTCAGTGGGACATCTCTGCATCTACCCCTAGAGAAAATCACACGACTTGAACACTGGTCTTGCAAACCCATGGCAACAGATGCTGGTCCCTCAAAGCCGCTCATAAATCCTTTCACTTGTCTGCATCTAATTTCTTCTCTGGTTTCCCTCAACCATCATCCAGTGGGCCTGAAGCCAAGTCATGTTTGGACCTCGCAGTTAGAAGAACAAATAATTTCTCTCCTGTCTAATTGGAGTGTTTATTGAATTTGAATTTGAATTCTTCCACTTGAAATCAAAAGACTCCAGACAAACAGAATGAATGACCCAAGCTAAGAGAAGATGCTGGGAGAAAGGATATCCCTTCTGAATGGATATTATGTTGGGAGTAGCTATTGGTTCACTGTGGTGTCTAGTTCCTGAAATTCTAAGGACAAGTCTGGTTGTTGGGGAAGCACAAGCAGATCTCATAGAGAATATTCTGGAAGACAATTGACGAGAGCATCTCTGCCCTCTTCCTGTCTTTGCTCCAAATCCTCCTTAGAAAAGCAGAACTGCCTGCGTTTGAAATGGACAATCAGACACTGCTAACAGCTGCAGCCCAAGAACTTCAGTTCCTGGCAAAAGGATCCCAACACAAAAGTATTTCTTTGTGGAAAATTACGCATTCATCGGGCTCATTTGAAACAAAATATGATTTGCATCTTAACTTCCTGTAACAAGCTCCAGTTCTTCTGTAGATTTCATAATGTCTGATTTCGTTGGACCAGATTGGTGGGGCACATGCTTTACCAAACAGTTTAAATTCAAGCCCAGGTTTTTCTTATTTTAAATAGCAACAGCTGCTAAGCATGATAATTATTGTATTTCATCAAAATAAACTAAGTTGCTTCTGACTGTTCCTTGGAGCTGCTCTGCTGGGGACTGGGGGACCCTCAGGGCTGTTAAAGAAGGAGCATAGACTGGGTATAAAAAACACAGGAGATGAGGTCTCAGGCTGGGAGAGGGGGACATGGAGGAAATGGATGGACAATTCTAGAGACAGGGAAAGGAAAAGACAGTCTCTAGCTGGAGGCAGAGCCAGTGAG
The DNA here is from genome assembly GCA_006410675.1 of Oreotragus oreotragus. NCBI lineage: Eukaryota > Metazoa > Chordata > Mammalia > Artiodactyla > Bovidae > Oreotragus > Oreotragus oreotragus. The sequence goes on along the minus strand of SJYX01015325.1, from coordinate 113,134 downwards.
AGTCTTCCCTCTTAGTATCTGGTTGGGCTTTTTCTCTGCAATGTTCAGCTATTCCATGTTTCTAAAAGATTGAAAGCATATGGGAAGGAAGGAAGGAAGGAAGCATCAGGGCACTGTCATGGGAGCTTTATGTATTTATAAGGCAGCCAGCATGATCTCTCTTAAAGAGAATTCAGACCATGTCATTCTCTTGCTTGATACTTACCCCCAGTGGCATCTTTGTCCAGCAGTCTCCACCTGTGTTGGCTTTCTTGGTGGCTCCGTGGTAAAGAATTCGCCTGGAGATGCAGGTACGATCTCTGGGTCAGAAAGATCCCCTGGAGAAGGAAATGGCAACCCACTCCAGTATTCTTGCCTGGAAANCAGACCATGTCATTCTCTTGCTTGATACTTACCCCCAGTGGCGTCTTTGTCCAGCAGTCTCCACCTGTGTTGGCTTTCTTGGTGGCTCCGTGGTAAAGAATTCGCCTGGAGATGCAGGTACGATCTCTGGGTCAGAAAGATCCCCTGGAGAAGGAAATGGCAACCCACTCCAGTATTCTTGCCTGGAAAATTCCATGGACAGAGGAGCCTGGCAGGCTATAGTCCTTGGGGTATCAAAAGAATCTGACACAACTTAGCTACTAAACAGCAACAACTCCACCTTGGCTGCCCATAAGAATCTTTGGAGAGCTTAAAAAAAAAACCCACTGACTAGGCTGTACCCCAGACAAACCACATAAGCATTAGTGGGGTGGGACTCACACAGCATTTGTTTAAAGCTTCCTAGGTTGTTCTGTTACTGAATCCAAGCTTGATCTGCACACCACATGACAGGCCAATAAATCAGAGAGACGGGGTGTTGAAGCAAGGAATATGACTTTGTTTGGCAAGCCAGCTGACTGAGAAGATGGCAGACTGATGTTTCAAAATATCTAATTGTCGGGGTTTGGCTGCCAGGTTTTTTCACAGGACAAAGAGGGACAGGAGTTGAGAAAGTAAAAACCAGTATCTTGCAAATATCTCCTGGAATGGCCAACCTCAGGGAGGGAACATGTTAATCTCTTTAGGCAGAGGGGCAGGTTTCCCTGAGGCAGGACATGATGAATGGTTATAATAACAAACCAGTCAATCTCAAAGGAAATCAACTCTGAATATTCATTGGAGGGGCTGATGCGGAAGCGGAAGCTCCAATAATTTGGCCACCTGGTGGGATAGTGAAGTGAAAGTCACTCAGTTGTGTCCAGCTCTTTGTGACCCATGGAATTCTCCAGGCCAGAATACTGAAGTGGGTAGCTGTTCCCTTCTCCAGGGGATCCTCCCAACCCAGGGATCGAACCCAGATCTCCCGCATTGCAGGTGGATTCTTTACCAGGTGAGCTAATAGGGAAGAAAAGCCAAGTTATTAGAAAAGACCCTGACGCTGGGAAAGATTGAGGGCAGGAGAAGAAGCGGGCAACAGGATGAGATGGTTGGAAGGCACCACTGACTCAGTGGACACGAGTTCAAGCAAACTCTGGGAGGTAGTGAAGGACTGAGATGTGCTGCTGTCCCATGGGGGTCACAAAGAGTTGGACACAAATTAGTGACTAAACAGTAATGCCATAATAACAAAAGTAATGAAAAACAAAGGTTAAAGTCAGTGAAATAGATCCACCATGGAGTCACAATTGGCTCTTCCCTACAATAGTTCCCACATGTGGTCAACATTAAGAACCACTACATTAGATTCTGTTGATGCTGCTGCTGCTAAGTCGCTTCAGTCGTGTCTGACTCTGTGAGACCCCATAGACGGCAGCCCACCAGGCTCCCCCGTCCCTGGGATTCTCCAGGCAAGAACACTGGAGTGGGTTGCTATTTCCTTCTCCAATGCATGAAAGTGAAAAAGTGAAAGTGAAGTCGTTCAGTCATGTCCGACTCTTCGTGACCCAGTGGACTGCAGCCTACCAGGTTCCTCCGTCCAGTTTCCAGGCAAGAGTACTGGAGTGGGTTGCCATTGCTTTCTCCAACATTAGATTCTGAATTAAATCCAAATGTCTGACCATAACCAGGGAGGCCCTGACTGATATGGTCCCTCCTGTCTTAACTCAGCTTAAGCTACTGGTCTTGCAGATCTTGGGTCTGTGTGGATCAAAGAATTTTCCATACTTGCCATCATGGGAAGATCATAATTTCCATGTCCTAAGAGACCCTATGTGACCTGGCCAGCTGTCCCATCTCTCCTGGACATTCTCTCCCTCCTCCTACGGCCCTTCTGTCTGTTCTTTTCTGTTCATAAAATGCTTCTCTCTTTTCAGAGCTGCTTCATCTGTGGTTTCCTTTGCATTATTCTGGTAGCATATTCTTTCTCTAGGCCCTCTCATGGCCAACTTATCAATCGGACCTCTTAGAAGCCTTCTGTAACATCCTGCCTCTAACCTATCTCTTGTTTAATTTTCATCTCATTACTGCGTTTGTTTTCTGTATAGCGCATCACTGTCTGAAGTCATTTTGTCTCCTTGTTCTTGATCTCTCTTTGAGAAGGTAAACTGCAACTTTCTAGATATTACTCAATTGACATGTGGCAGATGTTCAGTAAATATTTGCTGAATGAAAGAATGAATGTACAGTAGGTCAGTCAGTAAATATCAACTGAATTAATAATTTTTTTAAAAAAATTAATGACTTCTTAGCACCCTTTTAATGACAGGTGTTGTTAGCACCATGTTGTAGATAATTCCTCAAGATCAAAGGTTTGGTTACTTTTCCAGAATTACAGATAAAGGCTAGAGTGGTTTGTTGGGGGAGCAGGCGAGAGCAATTGTGGATTTTTGGGGACTCTGCCATCATTGGATACGGCAACTCCTTCACTAATTGGCAAAGATGTGTAATTAGGCTTTAATTGTGGGCTTCTGAAGGGACTATTAACTGCATCTGCGGCAGCCTTTGGTGGAATCTGACTTTCTGACCTTCTAGAGGGTGATGGGAGGGCAATCGAGATGACTGAGAAACCAGGGGAGAACCTCACTATTTGGGGATGACATGTTCTCAGCATCTGCCAAGGAACCGGGGGCAGGGTAATGGAGCACGTCTCAGAATCTCAGGGACTCTCCTGAGTCCCCTGACTCACAGCAGTTGTCAGCTGATCTCCAGAGATCTGCACCCTGCAAGGAAATCAGAGATGGCCTGAGTCATACAGCGGTGGTCTCTGCAGCCAGCCAGCCCATGTGACAGGGCTGGAAGGAATGTGGATTCTGCCTTCCTCTGCGTAATTGGCCTGGGAGCCTTTATCAGTAGTGAAAACCAAGGGCACCTTGCTTCTCAACTTTGCCTCTTGATTTCAAAATAATAACAGGGGATATGTTAGTCTGCTCAGGCTGCCATAGCAAAACACCACAGGCTGGGTGGTGTAAACAATGAAAACTTTATTTCTCACAGTTCCAGAAGTGGATGATCCAAGATCAAGGTGTCAGCAGGTTTGGTTTGTCCTGAGGCCTCGCTCCTGATGTGTAGACCACTGCCTATCTAATGTCTCTGCATACTCACATGGTCTTTCATCAAAGACTCTTTCTCCAAATACAGTCACATTTTGAGGTACAGGCTTATGGCTTCAACATAGAAGTTTTGGGGGGACATAATGCAATCCATAATGTGTGATATTTGTTGAGTATTTATTGCATGTTAGCCTCATGCTTAATATTTTGCAAATGTCAATCATCTCACATAATTTTCCTACCTACCAGGAGTCTGTACTATTGTAACTCAATTTATTAAAAAAAAAACAAAAACAAAAAAACACAAACCAAACTGAAATAGAGAGTTTAAGAAAATTGTCAAAGTTTAAACATAAAAGTGCCAGAGCTCAGATTCAACTCTGGGCATCTCTGATTTTAGAGTCTGCTCTCATCAAATCTGTGCTAAATTGCTGAATGCCACAATTCTGGTTTTTCTGTTCTCTCCATCTGAAATAGCTACTACATACATTTTGTGAATATCAAATATCTCTCCTTCCTATCTCTTATCTGTCCTCAAATAGTTTTATCTCTTTTTTTAAAAAAATTACAGAGATTCTGGAGATTTTCTTACATTTGGCCTTTAACCCATTTATCTGTTTTCCTGCCATAACCAATCTGCTCTTCCCTGCTTCTACTTGAATAAAAAAATTCACAAAATGAGTCAGTTCTGATGAGGTGGATGAACCTAGAACCTATTTTACAGAGTGAAGTGAGTCAGAAAGAGAAAGATAAATATTGTATTCTAACACATACATACAGAATTGAGAAAAATGGTACCGAAGGATTTATTTTCAGGGCAGGAATGGAGAAACAGACAGAGAACAGATTATGGACATGGGGAGAGGGGAGGAGAGGGTGAGATGTATGGAAACAGTAACATGGAAACTTACACTACCATATGTAAAATAGATCGCCAATGGGAATTTGCTGTATGGCTCAGGAAACTCAAACAGGGGCTCTGTATCAACCTAGAGGAGTGGGATGGGGAGGGAGAGAGGAGGGAGGTTCAGAAGGGAGGGGATATATGTATACCTATGGCTGATTCATGTTGAGGTTTGACAGAAGACAGCACAATTCTGTAAAGCAATTATCCTTCAGTAAAGAAATAAATTTTAAAAAATTCACAAAATGAGGTTTTTTTTCCAGGTCATTTCCTGTTCAAGGTGTCCCTTCACCGTGGTTGCCCTTTTGTGCTTTTGCAAGAACTCTAAGGAAGTGAATATCTGTTGAGCACTACATATGAAATAAATATAATGATCGTGCAGGCATGCCTTCTGAGAGGAAGGGGAAGCCATCTGCTTTAATAACTCAAGTTAATAAACACACAGAGAAACCAGGAGCTGCCTGAGGGAGCTGCCCACTTGCCCATAGAAACCTGACTCCAATGTTCAGGGTACAGCTTGGTGTTGTTCAGTCACTAGGTCATGTCCAACTCTTTTTGACCCCATGGACTGCAGCTTCCCAGGCTCCCCTGTCCTCCACTACCTCCCAGAATTTGCTCAGATTCATGTCCATTGAGTTGGTGATATTATCTAACCATCTCATCCTCTGTCACTCTCTTCTCCTTTTGCCTTCAATCTTTCCCAGCATCTGGGTCTTTTCCAATGAGTCAGCTCTTTGCAAAAGGTGGACAAAGTATTGGAGCTTCAGCTTCAGC
>SJYX01015325.1:96365-106580 GCA_006410675.1 Oreotragus oreotragus | reverse complement strand
GTAGATATTGGCAATTTGATCTCTGGTTCCTTTGCCTTTTCTAAAACCAGCTTGAACATCTGGAAGTTCACGGTTCACATATTGCTGAAGACTGGCTTGGAGAATTTTGAACATTACTTTACTAGCATGTGAGATGAGTGCAATTGTGCGGTAGTTTGAGCATTCTTTGGCATTGTCTTTCTTTGGGATTGGAATGAAAACGGACCTTTTCCTGTCCTGTGGCCACTGCTGAGTTTTCCAAATTTGCTGGCATATTGAGTGCAGCACTTTCACAGCATCAGCTTTCAGGATTTGAAACAGCTCCACTGGAATTCCATCACCTCCACTAGCTTTGTTGGTAGTGATGCTTCCTTAGGCCCACTTGACTTCACATTCCAGGATGTCTGGCTCTAGGTGAGTGATTACACCATCGTGAGTATCTGGGTCATGAAGATCTTTTTTGTACGGTTCTCCTGTGTATTCTTGCCACGTCTTCTTAATGTCTTCTGCTTCAGTTAGGTCCATACCATTTCTGTCGTTTATCGAGCCCATCTTTGCATGAAATGTTCCCTTCCTATTTCTAATTTTCTTGAAGAGATCTCTAGTCTTTCCCATTCTGTTGTTTTCCTCTCTTTCTTTGCATTGATCGCTGAGGAAGGCTTTTTTATCTCTCCTTGCTATTCTTTGGAACTCTGCATTCAGATGCTTATATGGTTTTTTTTTTTTTCTTCTTTGCTTTTTGCTTCTCTTTTTTCCACAGCTATTTGTAAGGCCTCCTCAGACAGCCATTTTGCTTTTTCACATTTCATTTCCATGGGAATGGTCTTGATCCCTATATCCTGTACAATGTCACAAACCTCCGTCCATAGTTCATCAGGCACTCTATCAGTTCTAGTCCCTTAAATCCATTTCTCACTTCCACTGTATTATCATAAGGGATTTGATTTAGGTCATACATGAATAGTCTGGTGGCTTTCCCTACTTTCTTCAACTTAGCAATAAGGAGCTCATGATCTGAGCCACAGTCAGCTCCCAGTCTTGTTTTTGCTGACTATATACAGCTTCTCCATCTTTGGCTGCAAAGAATATAATCAATGCGATTTCAGTGTTGACCATTTGGTGATGTCCATGTGTAGAGTCTTCTCTTGTGTTGTTGGAAGAGGGTGTTTGCTATGACCAGTGCATTCTCTTAGCAAAACTCTATCAGCCTTTGCCCTGCTTTATTCCGTACTCCAAGGCCAAATTTGCCTGTTACTCCAGGTGTTTCTTGACTTCCTTCCTACTTTTGCATTCCAGTCCCCTAAAATGAAAAGGACATATTTTTTGGGTGTTAGTTCTAAAAGGTCTTGTAGGTCTTCATAGAACCGTTCAACTTCAGCTTCCTCAGCATTACTGGTTGGGGCATAGGCTTGGATTACTGTGGTACTGAATGGTTTCCCTTGGAAACGAACAGAGATCATTCTGTCTTTTTTGAGATTGCATCCAAGTACTGCATTTCGGACTCTTTTGTTGACCATAATGGCTACTCCATTTCTTCTGAGGGATTCCTGCTCACAGTAGTAGATATAATGGTCATCTGAGTTAAAGTCACCCATTCCAGTCCATTTTAGTTCGCTGATTCCTAGGATGTCGATGTTCACTCTTGCCATCTCCTGTTTGACCACTTCCAATTTGCCTTGATTCATGGACCTGAAATTCCAGGTTCCTATGCAATATTGCTCTTTACAGCATCGGACCTTGCTTCTATCACCAGTCATGTCCACAATGGGTATTGTTTTTGCTTTGGCTCCATCCCTTCATTCTTTCTGGAATTATTTCCCCACTGATCTCCAGTAGCATATTGGGCACCTACTGACTTGGGGAGTTCCTCTTTCAGTATCCTATCATTTTGCCTTTTTGTACTGTTTATGGGGTTCTCAAGGCAAGAATACTGAAGTGGTTTGCCATTCCCTTCTCCAGTGGACCACATTCTATCAGACCTCTCCACCATGACCCTCCCGTCTTGGGTGGCCCCAAAGGGCATGGCTTAGTTTCATTGAGTTAGACAAGGTTGTGGTCCGTGTAATCATATTGGCTAGTTTTCTGTGATTATGGTTTCAGTGTGTCTACCCTCTGATGCCCTCTCGTAATACCTACTGTCTTACCTGGGTTTCTCTTACCTTGGTCTTGGGGTATCTCTTCACGGCTGCTCCAGCAAAGCACAGCTGCTGCTTTTTACCTTGGATGAGGGGGTATCTCCTCACGGCCACCCCTCCTAACCTCTTATAACCATCCTGACCTCTCACTTATAACCATTTCCAATTTATAATCTGTTATGAGACCAGAAATCTCCTCTAACCTACAGGAAACCTGAAGTTCAGTGGGTTGGGAACACTGTAGAGTTTGGCAGTATGGAATTGGAAGAGAAGTTGAGCATCACTCCTAGATTTCAGCCCCAAGTTTGAGAACTGAAAGCTCTGAAGTACCTCGAAGCTGAAGCACCAATATAATAACAAAGACGGCTAAATTTTCTCTTCCTATAAATGACTTCATGTCCCTTCTGGCTTACTGCATATGGAGGGGTTGTAGGCTTTCCCAGTAAAGAGTGCTGTCCTGTGTGGAGCTTTCGTAGGCCATCTCTGGAATCCCAAGCAGAAAAAGTGGAGCAGTTTGGCTTATTTCCTGCTGGAGAAGCAGAGAGGGTGGCTCAGTGAAGGTCTCTGAGCTGAGCACTCCAACTCTTGCCAGGATTCCTTTCCTCCTCTGGTCCAGATGTCTTCCCTGTCAGCTCAGATCTCCCCCCAGGAGGCATTTCCATTGCCTCTGGCTGCCCCCTCCCTTCCCTTTGTGTTTGTTTAGATTCTAAAAAGGGATTTATTACAGCAGCTTCTGGGCACATGTTCAAAAACACCCAAGCCAGGAGATGAAATTTGCCCAGATTCACATTGTACCCATCCATACAGCACTGCCCCCAGCTATACTGGGTCGGGGAACTTTCACAACAGCCTGAAGGACAGTAGAGTTGTCCTTTGCCAAATCCAAGCAGTTTGGGCCTGGGTGAGATGGGTTCAGAGAATCAACAACCAGCCTCCTCCATCCAAGGGTCTGCACGTGGCTGATGATGACACGGGGTGATCCGGAGGGGGGTGCCTCCATCACCCCCAAAGGAGTTAGCCCACCCTCCAATTCTCCTTGATATTATTCAGGCTAGTCCTTTGCTTTTCCTTTTCCCCTTCTCTGCTGCCACATATTGACAGCTCTATCTTAGTATAAATTTTAGACATCATCTGTTTTTATGAAAATTTCCCCTGTGGTTGGCATTGTTTGCCCTGTTTTCAGAATTAACTTCTTTTTTGTCTATGCTCTGTTAGCATCGTGCATACAACTTTCACTCCTATATTTGATGCATACTTATTCACTAGTTACTGGTGCTGGTCTTTTGTTAGGCAATGGAAAAATAGTGATGTGTGACAATATATAAGAGTTTAGCCTTCCTGGAGCTTATTTTCTTTTTCTTTTTTTTTTTAAATTTATTTGGCTGTACCAGGTCTATTGTGGCATGCAGGATCTGGTTCCCTGACCAGGGGGAGAACCTGGGCTTTCTGCATTGACAGTGCAGAGTTTGAACCACTGGATCACCAGGGAAGTCCTTCTGGAGCTTACTTTCTAGGTTGCGGAGACAGACCAAAAAACTCTCACTCAATATTTACCTCCCTAAGTTATGAACTGCTTTACTATCATAGCGGTCATTTTTTTTTCATCTTACCAAACTCTGTATACCACTGGCTATGTGCCTGGCTCACATGTGCGTGCCACATATTAACTCCCCATAAGGCAGGCACCATGCCTTACTCACTCTGTGTACCATCCCCACACCTGCTGTGGGCCATCGTGCCTAGCATCATGCCTGCCGTGCGGTAGACACTTAATTCGTCTCTGTTGAATTTGTGATTCATCTATATTGTCATGTTGATTAATTATAAAAAAGCCTGGGCAGGCAACTTTTAAAACAGAAGCATTCGAATTCAAGGGGAACCCATTAGGAACAGATTTTTTCCTAATTTCCTTCACTCTTATATCTTTCAAGCACACACACAAAGTCTAACTAGGGAAACAATAATGACTTCCAGTACTTATCATAGAGGAAATTTATGCAAGGACTTGGTTATACAGGCGATGGAGGAGATAATGGTAAAGTGTGGCTACTGCAAGGAGATCCAACCAGTCCATTCTGAAGGAGATCAGCCCTGGGATTTCTTTGGAAGGAATGATGCTAAAGCTGAAACTCCAGTTCTTTGACCACCTCATGCGAAGAGTTGACTCACTGGAAAAGACTCTGATGCTGGGAGGGATTGAGGGCAGGAGGAGAAAGGGACGACCGAGGATGAGATGGCTGGATAGCATCACTGACTCATTGGACGTGAGTCTGAGTGAACTCTGAGAGATGGTGATGAAAAGGGAGGCCTGGCGTGCTGCAATTCATGGGGTTGCAAAGAGTCAGACACGACTGAGTAACTGAACTGAACTGTGGCTGATTCTAAAAATGGCCCTAAGATTTGTTCTCCCCCATTTAGAAATGGAGCCTATATCTTTGTCTATGGAATTGAGACAGGTCTTGTAACTTGCTCTGGAAAGAAGTGATGTTGTGTAAGTTTAAGCGTGGGCCTTAAGAGGTCTTTCCAATTTCCCTTCTTGTTCTTAGAACCAGCTGCCAACTGAATGTATCTGGGCTAGGCTCTTGAATAATGAGAGACATATGGACCCACCATTGCCCCAGATGACAGCCAGCCAGCTCCCGAAGTGGAGGCCCCTGTGGGTCTGGCTGCTGACTATGGATGCCTGAGTGTGCCCAGCCAAGACCGGCAGAAGAATTTCCCAATTGATCCTAGTCTAAATTGCTACCTCATGCTTGGTGAGCTACAAAGAATGGTGGTTGTTTTAGCCATTAAGTTGTAAGTAGTTTGTTTCAGAACAAAAGCAAACCAGTACATGAAGTAATCCAGAAATTAGCAACAGCAGGGGTTGTTACTATTGGTGGCTATAGAGACATAGGGAGAAGGCCATATACAAGGGGACCCAGGTAACCTGAACACCCAACAGAAGAGGATTAACAGCAGAGATGACCCATGGAGGCTTAGAGGTTCAGAGCAGCCAGAGCTGATTGAAGCAGAGAGAGTGAAATGCCCAGATTTCCCTCTTCTGTTGGCCCTCCAGTCTCCCACCAGGGCTAGACATTATGAGCTGAGCTCAGCTGGCAGCCAGATGGGACAAGAGCCTGGAGATGCAGGTTTCAGGGACCGGTCCCTTCTGCAACATAGAGCAGAGGAGGGGAAGGTCTGGGAATGGATGCAAGTTCTAATAGGCCCAAGACTGATCCTACACATACTTTGGGAGAAAGAAAAAGAAGTTGAATTACTTCTTTTTTATTTGTATTCCCCATTCAGGACTGCAAGGATATCAAACCAGTCAATCCTGAAGGAAATCAGTCCTGAATATTCATTGGAAGGACTGATGCTGAAGCTCCAACACTTTGACCACCAGATGCGAAGAACTGACTCATTAGAAAAGACCCTGATGCTGGGAAAGATTGAAGGCAGGAGAAGAAGGGGATGACAGAGGATAAGATGGTTGGATGGCATCACTGACTCGATGGACTTGAGACTGAGCAAGCTCTGGAAGTTGGTGATGGATAGGGAAGCCTGGGGTGCTGTAGTCCATGGGGTTGCAAAGAGTCGGACACAACTAAGCGACTGAACTGAACTGATTCAGGTATTTAACCCAAACAAAAAATGAACTTTAACTGTTGGAAAGTTGCCATTGCAACTGTCTCAACTTTTAACAAAATATTCCATCAGACTGTATTAGCATATTTATAAAATGTTGCACCCACAATAGCCCATTGAAAACACAAATCATCAAAACATAGTTTGAGTGGTACTCTTGTTAGGTCAAAAAGCACAGACATTATAAAACACTAAATTTTTAAAACCTGTTTTTTATTTTTAAAAAATTTTTTGGCTAGGCTACACAGCATAAGGGATCCTAGTTCCCCAGTGAAGGATCAAACCCATGCCCCCTGCATTGGAAGCATGAGAGTCTTAACCAGTGGACTGCCGGGAAGTCCCTAAAAAACTAATTTGATTAATTTAAGTTCATCCAGCAAGCATTAAAAACTTTGTGTATGGCAGTCAAGCACAGTTGAAGAGTGACACAACACATATGCACACACATATAGATACAGACAATTTCAATAAATTACAAGTGGATCAAACCCATGCCCCCTGCATTGGAAGCATGAGAGTCTTAACCAGTGGACTGCCGGGAAGTCCCTAAAAAACTAATTTGATTAATTTAAGTTCATCCAGCAAGCATTAAAAACTTTGTGTATGGCAGTCAAGCATAGTTGAAGAGTGACACAACACATATGCACACACATATAGATACAGACAATTTCAATAAATTACAAGGATTGATTCAAGGGATTAGATCTGGAGGACAGAGTGCCTAAAGGTCTATGGACAGAGGTTCATAATGCTGTACAGGAGGTGGTGACCAAAACCATCCCCAAGAAAAAGAAATTCAAGAAGGCAAAGTGGCTGTCTGAGGAAGCCTTACAAATGGCGGAGGTAAAAAGAGAAGTGAAAGGCAAAGGAGAAAAGGATATACTCAACTGCATGCAGAGTTCCAGACAATAGCAAGGAGAGATAAGAACGCCTTCTTAAGTGAACAATGCAGAGAAACAGAGGAAAACAATACAATGGGAAAGACTGGAGATCTCTTTAAGAAAAATGGAGCTATCAAGGGAATGTTTCATGCAAAGATGGGGACAATAAAGAACAGAAACGGCAAGGATCTAACAGAAGCAGAAGATATTAAGAAGAGGTGGCAAGAACGCACAGAACTGTACGAAAAAGGTCTTTTGACCCAGATACTCACGATGGTGTGATCACTCACCTAGAGCCAGACATCCTGGGATGCAAAGTCAAGTGGGCCTTAGGAAACATCCGTACGAACAAAGCTAGTGGAGATGATGGAATTCTAGTTGAGCTATTTCAAATCCTGAAAGATGATGCTGTGAAAATGCTGCACTCAATATGCCAGCCAATTTGGAAAACTCAGCAGTGGCCACAGGACTGGAAAAGGTCAGTTTTCATTCCAATTCCAAAGAAAGGCAATGCCAAAGAAATGTTCAAACTACAGAATAATTGCTTTCATCTCACATGCTAACCAGGTAATGCTCAAAATCCTTCAAGCTAGGCTTCAACATTGGAGAAGGAAATGGCAACCCACTCCAGTGTTCTTGCCTGGAGAATCCCAGGGACGGGGGAGCCTGGTGGGCTGCCGTCTATGGGGTTGCACAGAGTCGGACATGACTGAAGCGACTTAGCAGCAGCAGCAGGCTTCAACAGTGTGTGAACCTTGAACTTCTAAATGTACAAGCTGGATTTAGAAAAGCCAGAGGAAACAGAGATCAAATTCCCAACATCTGTTGGAACAAAGAAAAAGCAAGGGAACTCCAAAAAGACATCTACTTCTGCTTCATTGACTACGCTAAAGCCTTTGACTGTGTGGATCACAGCAAACTCTAGAAAATTCTTAAAGAGATGGGAATACCAGACCACCTTACATGTCTCCTGAGAAACCTGCGTGCAGGCCAAGAAGTTACCAAACTGGACATTAAACAATACTGGTTCAAACTTGGGAAAAGAGTACATCAAGTCTGTATATTGTCAACCTACCTATTTAACTTACATGCAGAGTACATCATGAGAAATGCTGGGCTGAATGACTCACAAGGTGAAATCAAGATTGCCTGTTTGCTCAGTCGTGTTCACCTCTTCGAGAACCCATGAGCTGTAGCCTGCCAGGCTCCTCTGTCCACAGAATTTTCCAGGCAAGAATATTGGAGTGGGTTGCCATTTCCTTCTCCAAGATTAACAGGAGAAATATTGACAACCTCAGACATGCAAATATTAACATTCTAATGGCAGAAAGTGAAAAGGAAGTAAAGAACCTCTTGATGATGGTGAAAGAGGAGAGTGAAAAAGCTGGCTTAAAATTCAACATTCAAGAAATTAAGGTCATGTCATCCAGTCTCATTACTTCATAGCAAATAGATGGGGTGAAAAGTGGGAACAGTGGCAGACTTTATTTTCTTGGGCTCCAAAATCACGGCAGATGGTGATTGCAGCCATGAAATTAAAAGATACTTGCTCCTTGAAAGAAAAGCTAGAGTCCATGGGCTTGCAAAGTGTTGGACATGACATAGCAACTGAACAAAAAAGGAGAAAAAAGGTCACAATTTCTGTCCTCTCTCATTTTGGCAGTAGCCAGGGAAAGTAAATGGGCGGGTATCCTGACATATCTTTCTCTTATTGAGGGTTGATTCATTTGCTTATTTGAGCTCACCTGAATTGCAAAAAAAGATCCACAGTTGTCCCTTGGTATGGTAAATTGGTTTCAGGATTCCTGTAGATGGCAAAAGCCAAAGATGCTCGTCCCTTATATAAAATAGTGTAGTATTTGCATATAGCCTATGCACATTCTCCTTTATACTTTATATCACCTCTAGATTACTAATAATACCAATACACTGTAAATGCTATGTAAATAGTTGCTTGTGGGAGGAAAATTCAAGTTTTGCTTTTTGGTACTTTCTGAAAACTTCTTTCCGCAAATGTCTTTAATTCGAGTTTGGTTGAATCTGCCAATGCAGAGTGCAAGGCTTCAGAAGGTCGACTGTACTTATTATTCTGTACCTTGTTTTCTTCCCTTAACAATATATGGACATCCCTCCAGATGACTGAGGCTTCACTCATTTATTCATTCAAATATTCTCTTGCTGGTTGACAAGTTGTTTTTCATTTTCAGCAACTACAAAAATATTGCAGTATCCTTGAGATGAGTCTGAGTATACTGAGACTTGCGTTTCAGTAAAATAGATTCTCAAAGGCAGGATATCTCGGTCAGTAGAAGTTTGCATTTTTAATTTTAATTGATGTGTCCAGATTACTTTTCTAAAAGGTTGTAGAATTCCTATTCCTCAATGCTGTCAGCTGGAACTGGACATCATCATTCTTCCACTTGCAAATTTTGGTCAATATAATGAGTGAAAAACATGCTGCAATGGTTTAATTTGCATTTCCCTGACTTCTATAGACATTGAAAATCTTACTGTGTTTATTGACAATTTGTACATTCCCTTATGTGAATTGCCTGCTCATTTCTCTATTCAGTTATCTTTTTTCTTATCATTTGGTGAAAGCTCTTTGAATATTAGTAATTGTTAATCTTTATCCATATGTTTTGGAGAAGGAAATGGCAACCCACTCCAGTATTCTTGCCTGGAGAATTCCATGGACAGAGGAGCCTGGTGGGCTGCAGTCCATGGGGTGGCGAAGAGTCAGACACAGCTGAGTGACTAACACACACATCCATATGTTTTACAAAGGTTCCCTTTTATCCTCAGAATATCATTTGTTTGTTTGTTTGTTTTTTAACTTTTTATTTGGAAACATTCAGAGACTAACACAAAGTTATGAAATGGTACAAAGAGTCCCATGTACCCTTCACCCCACTCTCCCAAGGGTAGCATCTTCTATAACTACAGTGCAATATCAAAACTATTTGTCTCCTGATATAGCATATGGTGCTATTTTGCTTTCAATAACTTTCTTATAAATCTTAGTATCTGGTAAGTTAAATTTTAGTATCTGGTAAACAAAATGGCTGTCTGAGGAGGCCTTACAAATAGCTGCGAAAAGAAGAGAAGCGAAAAGCAAAGGAGAAAAGGAAAGATAGTCCCATTTGAATGCAGAGGTACAAAGAATAGCAAGGAGAGATAAGAAAGCCTTCCTCAGCAATCGATGCAAAGAAATGGAGGAAAAAACAGGGTGGGAAAGACTAGAGATCTCCTCAAGAAAGTTAGAGATATCAAGGGAACGTTTCATGCAAAGATGGGCTCGATAAAGGACAGAAATGGTATGGGCCTAACAGAAACAGAAGATATTAAGAGGTGGCAAGAATACACAGAAGAACCGTACAAAAAAGATCTTCACGACCCAGATACTCATGATGGTGTGATCACTCACCTAGAGCCAGTCATCATGGAATGTGAAGTCAAGTGGGCCTAAGGAAGCATCACTACCAACAAAGCTAGTGGAGGTGATGGAATTCTAATTGAGCTGTTTCAAATCCTGAAAGCTGATGCTGTGAAAGTGCTGCACTCAATATGCCAGCAAATTTGGAAAACTCAGC
>SJYX01015325.1:64906-83320 GCA_006410675.1 Oreotragus oreotragus | reverse complement strand
CCCCCGCCCCACCCATCCCCCCTCCAACACAATTTTCCAGCCTAAAGCTGCTGTACTCTCAGGAGCCCAGGGAGAACAGTGTATCTTTCTACCCTACTTCTCCTTAGCTTTACATTTTTTAAATTTTATTTTTAAAAATGTTTATTTATTTATTTGACTGTGTTGGGTCTTAGTCATGGCCCATGGGCTTTTGGTTGGGGCATGAGGGTTTCTCTCTAGTTGGGGTACAAAGGCTCTAGAGCTGCAGCAGGCTTATTTGCCCCTCAGCATGTGGGATTTCAGCTGGTAAAGAATCTGACGGCAATGCAGGAGATCCTGGTTCATTTCCTGGGTTGGGAAGTTCCCCTGGAGCAGGGATAGGCTACCCACTCCAGTATTTTTGGGTTTCTCTGGTATCTCAGATGGTAAAGAATCCACCTGCATTGTGGGAGACCTGGGTTCATTCCCTGGTATGGGAAGATCCCCTAGAGGAGGGCATGGCAACCCACTCCAGTATTCTTGCCTGGAGAATTCCCACAGATAGGTGGGCTGGGGCCCATGGGATCGCAAAGAGTCAGACACGACTGAATGACTAAGCACAGCACGTATGGGATCTTAATTCTCTGACCAAGGATCAAACCTTCACCTCCTGCAGAGGAAATACAGCGTCTTAACTTGAGAAGTCCCCACTAAGCTTTTTCAAGTGAGTACCTTGGTTCCTTTCTCTTTAACCAGGATAGGTCTGATACTCTGCAGATTAAGGTGGCATCTTTCTCCTTCCTCTTTCATGCCCACCATTCCTGTCTTGACTGCAAGATGAAAACCTGTTTTTCAGTTATTCCATTCATCCTTGAATTTCTGACATTCTCCTTTCAAATCCCCAGCAATCATTTGTTCTCCAGATACCAAAGTCTGAAGCCACCTTACCTATTTGGTTGTTGTTGTCTTTTAAAGTTTTTTTTTTTTTTTGAATGTGGATCATTTTAAAAGTCTCTTTTGAATTTGTTACAATATTGCTTCTGTTGTATGTTTTGGTGTTTTGGCCACTGGGGACCTTAGGTCCTTGACTAGGGAGAGGACTGCACACCCTGCATTGGAAGGCAAAGTCTTAACCTGAGAAATCCTGAATTTTAGAACAAAATGGTTTTCTATTTTTAATTTTATATTTATTTATTTATTTTTGGCTGCGCTGAATCTTTGTTGCTTCACGTGGCCTTTAGTTGCGGCGAGCAGCGGCTACTCTTTTGTTGCAGAGCACACGCTCCAGAGCGTGCAGGTTTCAGCAGCTGCAGCTGGACCACCAGGAAAGTCCAAAATGCTGCTTTAAGTCCCTAAAAGAAACTCGTGGGTGTGCAACCGTTTTATTGCCTTTTCCTTTCAGTCCCCCTGAAGGAAACAGCACATCTATGGTAGTGTAAGATCTCCCTCCTTCCTTATGTCACTGATATTTGAACCCAGTCCAAGGGTCCCTAACTCCATGTCCATTATCTTGGCTTAGGAATGGCCAGCTCTGGGTGAGAAATAGAATGGAAAGAGTATGGATTTTGCAGACCACACCATTTCCCAATCCCCAGATCTGAAGTCTGGCTCTTAGCCTGCTTTGAGGAGAGCCTCAGTTGGTCCTATGAGTGAGTAAGATCTGGAGCCTCTCACGATGCAACTGGGGTTTCATCCCAGTGCTTGATCTGTCTCGTGTGCACTGGAGCTCGCAAGACATGAGGGTGACATTTCCAGGACTTTTTCAGGCTGACTGTTATGTGCAAAACCAATACAGTATTGTAAAGTAAAAAAAATAAACAAAAAATAAAGGGAAAAAAAAATGAAGTTAGGGACTTCCCTGGCAGTCCAGTGGTTAAGACTTCCACATGCAGGAGATGTGGGTTCAATCCCTGGTTGTGGAACTAAGATTCTGCATGCCTTGCAACCAAAAAAAATAAAATAAAATAAACAAAACCATAAAACAGAAGCAATACTGTAACACATTCAATAAAGACTTTAAAATGTTCTATGGTTATATAAAAATGTTATATGTTATAATTATTAAATGTTACATATAATTTAAAAATGTTAAAATGTTATAATTATATATAACATCAAAAATGTTTTTTTTTTTAAAGTTGTACTTAATAGTGGTTACCAGAGGAGAAAGGGCAGGGGGCAGGGAAGAAGGAGGGCAAAATAGCTAACTAGGGGATCCACTGTATGGTTACAGATGGAAACTAAACTTTTGATGAGCACATTATACAATATACAGAAGTAGAAATATCATGTTGTAGCCATGAAAATTACATAAGGTTATAAACCAATGCTGCCTCAAGAAAACAAGTGATATGTGTGAAAGTCACTCAGTTCTGTCAGGCGTGTCCTACTCTTTGCTAATTCTCCAGGCCAGAATGCTGGAGTGGGTAGCTGTTCCCTTCTCCAGGGGCTCTTCCCAACCCAGGGATCAAACCCAGGTCTTCCACATTGCCAGGTGGATTCTTTACCATTTGAGCCACCAAGGCTTCCCAGGTGGAGCTAGTGGTAAAGAATCTGCCTGCCAATGCAGGAGACACAAGAATGTGGGTTTGATCCCTGGGTTGGGAAGATCCTGTGGAGTAGGAAACAGCTATCCACTCCAGTGTTCTTGTTTGGAAAATTCCATGGGCAGAGGAGCCTGGTGGGCTACAGTCCATGGGGCCACAAAGAGTTGGACACGACTGAGCCCCTCAATAAAAAATAGAAAAATTAAGTTACATACACTTATGATTAACTAAATTATATTTTTAAAGGTAATAAATATTCACAGCTCATTGCTTCCAGATAGCTTTACATTTCCTATACTCTTGGAGTATAAAAATGCGTACATACATATATGTATATCTGTCTATAACCTATATGCTATATAGTGCTTAGCCTACGGTCACAGAAATATTGTGAAAAAACTACATAACAGGCAGCCAACTCCCAGCTCTGCATTCAGTGACATCATAGTGATAGCTTGAAATCAGCTGCTGTTGAGTACTCACACCATGGAAATCAGCCAGTGCTTCAAATCAAGGATTGATTTCTTCCCTTGATTAAATGTCTAGACTTCAGAAAGCGATACAAATTTTAATAATGCAGACTAAACATAAAAGTGTGTCTACAGTGGTTACATTGTGAATACTGCAAAATATTGTGAAATCATGATTGAATTGTAGCTATAGGTTGACTCTAGGTAACAAGAGTTCAGCAAAATTCAACGAAAGCATTTCATAAGAATTAACTTCACAGCACTTCAGGGGACAAGGGTTAAATCTCTGATCCAGGAAGATTCCGCATGCCAAGGAGCAACTAAGCCTGTGTGCCGCAACTATTAAGCCTGTGCTCTAGAGCCTGGGAATCACAACTACGGAAGCCCGAGTACCCTAGAGTCTGTGGTCGACAATAAGAGAAGCCACGGCAATGAGAAGCCCATGCACAGCCAAAATAAAGTAAAACAGAATAAAAGAGAGAAAGAAAGAATTAACTGCACGGTAAAGGAAACAGTCAATAGAGTGAAAAGGTAGCCTGCAATGGGAGAAAATATTCACAAACCATGTATCTGAGGGGTAATATCCAAAATATATAAGGAACCGTTACAACTTAGTAGAAAATAACTAATAACTCGATTAAAAAATGGATTAAGAATTTGAATAGACATTTTTTCCAAAGAAGGCATTCAGATGGCCAGTAGGTGCTCAATATCAATAATCATGTGCCTAAATGCAAATAAAAATCACGAAAAGATATTACCTCATTCCTGTTAGGGTGGCTATGATCAAAAAGTCAAAAGACAGTTAAGTGTGATTAAGGATATAGAGAAATTGCAACTCATATGCTTTTGGTGGGAATGTAAAGGGTTCAGCTGCTATGGAAAACAGTATAAAAATACCTCAAAAAAATTAAAACTAGAACTACCATAGATGTATCATGATATATACGATACATATATGTATACGATATATGTATCGTATATCATATCATATGCTTACCATATGATCCAGCAACCCCATTTCTAGTATTTATCCCAAAGAACTGAAATCAGGATCTCAAGGAGGTTATCTGCACTCCCATTTCGCCACAGTGCTAGTCACCATAGCCAAGATGCGTAAACAACGGAAAAGTACATCAGTGGATGAATGAATAAAAAAAATGCGATATGTGCATACAATGGAACATCATTCAGCCTTAAAGAAGCAAGTGCCACTGTGTGCAGTAATACACATAAACCTGGAGGACATCATGTTAAGTGAAATAAACCAGTCACAGAAGGACAGTTACCGCATGATCTCACATGTCTCTGTGCGCTAAGTCACTTCAGTCATGTCCAACTCTTTGACACCCTATGGACCATAGCCTGCCAGGCTTCTCTGTCCATGGGATTCTCAGGGCAAGAATGCTTGCCTCTCCTGCATTGGCAGACTGGTTCTCTACCACTAGGGCCATCTGGGAAGCCCATGATCTCACTTGTGTGTGTGTGTGTGTGTGTGTGTGTGCACGTGCACACGTGCATGCATGCTCATTGTGTCTGACTCTTTGCCACCCCATGGACTGTAGCCCACCAGGCTCCTCTGTCCATGAAATTGTCCAGGCAAGAATACTGGAGTAGGTTGCCGTTTTCTACTTCAGGGGGTCTTCTAGACCCAGAAATCGATCCCTCATCTCCTTCATCCCCTCCATTGGCATGCAGGTTCTTTACCACTAGCAGCACCTGGGAAACGATCTCATTGATACCAGGCATCTAAAATAAAGTCATGCAGGCACAGAACTGTAGTTGCCAGCAGCTGGTGGGAAGGGGAGGTGGGGGGTTTTAATCAAGTATAAGATTTCAGTTATGCAGGAGGAATAAGTTCTAGAGATCAGCTGTACAATATTGTGTTCATAGATAACAATGTGTTAACTGAAAAATCTAAGAGGATACATCTCATGTTAACTGTTAAAATATTGAGGAAGAATTAATCAACTTTGTGTAATTTACAACAAAGAGCCTTTTATATTTTATTATTTGCAAATTATGTGAGGCACTTTCTTTAGAGCTGCAAAATTTATAATAAACTTATGTTTGTATAGACACACATGCGTTCTCCCCCCTACTCCCCCAGAGCTCGTTGTGAAACATTTACCAGCGCTCCCAAAGCCGGCTGTTCAAGCAGGACTTTGGTAAAGGGAGTGCCGCTGAGCGGTTCCAGCTCAGTCCCTGCCAAGCCCAGATTCCCGCATCCTGACAGCTCTGTCCCGTGGCAGGAGCCATGCTTCCTCCACCTGGGACTCAGCCCAGAAGTGCAGTTTGGCACTGACAGTGAGGCGTCCTCCGAGGTGCTGGCCACCCACATCCCTGCCTTCTGCGCACACACTCGCTTCCCTCTGCCAAATCACCAGATGTGAGATGTGGCTCAGCCCAGGGAAGAAACAAGGAAAGATGGCAGGGATCCGGATCCCCTTGGTCCTCAGCCTCCTGCTCTCTACCCAGATGTCAAGGGACTTGTATACAGACAAAACCCAAGGTGTTCTTTCTCTCACAGATACTTCTTCATGTGTGGCCTCCAATCGTCTCCTTTAGAACTGCCTGGTACACATGTACTGTCTTGGATCCTATCCAGGCCCGCTGGGTCATCATCTCCGGTGGCAGTGCCTGTGCTTTTAACTGCTCTATTCATTCATTCATCTGTTGAGTGCCTGCTGTCTGCCAGGCATTGCTGTAGGCTCTGGATATGCCAGAGAACAAAGCGGACAAAAATCCCCATTTGCACAGAGGTAGGGCATCCCTGGTGGCTCAGACAGTAAAGAATCTGCCCGAAATGAAGGAGACTTGGGTTCAATCCCTGGGTTGAGAAGGTCCCCTAGAGAAGGGAATGGCTACCCACTACAGTATTCTCACCTGGAGAATTCCATGGACAGAGGAACCTGGCGGGCTACAGTCCATGGAGTCACACAGCACTGGACACAACTGAGTCATGAACACTTTGAAAAGAGAGTGTAGTCACTCAGCTGTGTCCGACTCTTTGTGACCCATGGGCTGTACTTGGCCAGGCTCCTCTGTCCATGGGATTTCCCAGGCAAGAATACTGGAGTGGGTTGCTATTTCCTTCTCCAGGGGATCTTCCTGACCCAGGGATTGAACCTGGGTCTCCCACATTACAGGCAGACACTTTACCGTCTGAACCACCAGGGAATCCCTGTGTTTTGTTTTGTTTTATTTTTTAACATGAACACTTTCACACTATACTAATGAAGAAACACCAAATAGATATGTATGGAAAATATAGGGTATATTAGTTAGTCATAAGTGCTAGGGAGAAGAATAAAGCCAGGATAGGGGGTAGGAAGCATGAAGGGGAAGAGTGAGTAAAGATCTGAAAGAAGATAGTGAGCCGTGTGACTATCTGGTTGGAACAGTGCTCCAGGCAGAGGGAACAGCAAATACAACAGCCCTGAGGAAGGAATTTGCTTGAAGTCACCAGAGAATAGGAGGAGGCCAGTGTGGTTGGAGAATTTCCGGAAGATTCTTCTGCACACAAAAATGGAGAACTCCCCAGCAGAGCAAATACCACTTTTTCTTTCTTTTTAAAAAATATTTGCCTATTCAACCTTAAAAAATTAAATAAAAACAGCATTTGGCTTGTGAAAAAAAAAATATTTATTTATTTGGCTGTGCCAGGCCTTTAGTCACAGCACCCAAGATCTTTGATCTTTGTTGCAGCAGGCAAGATATTTAGTTGCAACATGTTAAGTCTTAGTTGTGGCATGTGGGATCTAGTTCCCTGGACAGGGATTGAACGGGGCCTCTGCATTGGGAGAACAAAGTCTAAGCCCCTGAACCTCCAGTAAAGTCCCTAACTTTTTCATGTGAAGTCTGTCATCCTCTCCACACTGGTGTTTCCAGACTCTTTCTCCACCGTTTATTTCTTTCACTAAACATTTATTGAGCACTTATGAAGTGCTTGCCTTATGAGGCTGAAAGTCTTTCACTTGTAATCATTTTCTGGAGTCTTTGCCTGTCCATCCAACACCCTCTGACTCCAACTGGATTTCATTCTTCAGTTCCTTGAACTCTAAGTTTCGAGCCTACTGCCATCCCCCAAACTCTGCAATTACCCTTTATGCTCTGCTTGTGGCCCCAGGATAACATTAGTTCCCCAAACCTGGGTCCAGCTCCCAGAACCTCCCTGCCCCAGCAAAAGGCTCAGATCCCTCATTGGCCTGCAAGGGATGTTGGGAGATTGAGTTTACTCTTGGACATTGAGCTTGAGGCATCTGGGATGCACATAGGAGGCCACGCACAGCAGCTCATCGGGTTGATCGCCTTTTGGCTCAGAAGAGATGGTATGGATGGAAGTAGTGATTGGATTCAACATAAGCATTTGTCAAACTGCATTCTACGTGCTAAGCTGGTGCTTCTCAACACTGACTGCACATTCAAAGTGTCTGGAGAGTTTTTAAAAAATATATCTACAAGAGCCCTACTCCAGACCAATGAACACCAGATCTCTGGGGATGAGGCCCAGGCCTCTGCATATTTATAAGACTTTCCAGGTGATTCTAGTAAGCAGGGAGAATTGAGCACTGCTGTGACACATGAGCTGCATCAACCTTGGCTGAACATTGGAATAAACCAGGGAGCTTTAAAAAGTATTGCTGCCTGGGTCTCACCCACAGAGGTACTGTGTAGAGTGGTCTGGGTGCAGTTCGGCCTGCGGAGTTTAAAAAGCTCCCCAGGTAAAGTTGTCAAGCTTGAGACCAACCGTGGATACTGTTCTCATCCATCCACTGAACTAGATGATGAACGTGGAGGAGGAGAGATAATTACAAAGATGAAGCGGGTATCTTTTCACCCTCAGGACTCTCACCCCGTCTTAGAAGGCACTGTAAACTAAAAGTTGATCGGGGGACTCCCCTGGCGGTCCAGTGGTTAAGAATCTGCCTGCCAATGCAACGGATATGGGCTTGATCCCTAAAATACCGTGGACAGAGGAGCCTGGAGCGCTACAGTTCATGGGGTCACAAAGAGTTGGACATGACCTAGTGACCGAGCATGCTTGTGCACACTAGGAAGTGTCCACATGCCGAGGAGCAGCTAAGCCGGTGTGCCGCAGCTACCGAAGCCTGCGCGCTCTAGAGCCTGCACACAGCAAGAGAAGCCGCTGCAATGAGAAGCCTACACACCACAACTGGAGAGGAGCCCCCACTCACCACTACGGAAAGCCTGCAGGCAGCAATGAAGATCCGGTACAGCCAAAAATCAATAAATAAAGTGAACCTTGGCGCTTGGAAAACTCCCATCACCTTCCTTCTATTGCACCCTGTTCTAACTCCAAAAACTCAAACTCCAATAGTCTGTTTTGATGATATCCCCTGTTGCACCCAATCTATCCCAATAGACCTGCAGTTTGACCTTCCCATTCTTCAGTCCTTCCCAAACTTCCCTTCCCACCTGGATTGCACAGTCAGACTCTTAATGACACTCTCACCAGTCCTCAAATCTTTTGTCTCCTTGGCTTTCTCTCACTCTAATTCACCAAATTCTATTGTGTTCCCTCCTAAATGTTGCTAGGATAGGTCTGCTTCTTTCCTTTCACTGTCCCACTTCAGGCCGCCCCCGTTAGCTTGAATGCCTGTTTGCAGTCTTCCAAATTGATACCCACCAGGGTTCTTGGCCTTCCCTAATCAATAGAAATTGACTAGAGGCCAGACAGGAAATGCAGGCATGGCTTTATTGATCTGGGGGCTCAGTTTCCTTATAAAGTGGACATAGTACTTACCTTATAAATAAGTATTCAAGAAAGCAGAGAAAAACTCCCACTTCTTGATGGGAAGAGCTGCACCATAGGATTTGGTGAATTAGCATGACAGAATAAATTCATTTATTTTGGCTGTGTTGGGCCATAGTTGCTGTATATAGAATCTTTGTTGCATCCTGTAGGATCTTTTGATTGGGGGACATTGATGTGGACTCTCTAGTTGCGGCATCGGGGCTCAGCAGTTGCTCAGAAGCACAAGCTTAGTTGCTCCACAGCATGTGGGATCTTAGTTCCCCCATCAGGGATTGAACCCACCTACCTTGCATTGCCATATGGATTCTTTACCACTGGGCCACCAGGGAAGTCCCAACAAAAATGGTTCTTAGTGGGGTTTGCCAACCACGACATACCCTGCACCTTTGGCTATCAGGCCTGAGACAAGAAAATCAGAAGCCTCCCTAAAGGTTTCTGAATTCAAACTAGGGGAAGTAGGGTGAAGCCCAGGAGGTATGAGCTTGGCCATCACTGATTGACACACTTTCAGCTTCATGGAGAAAACAGATGTGAAGAAAAGAAAGTACTGTCTACCCAACAGGGAGTGGTGTATGTGTGGTGGGGACGTGGGCTGGATGGGCAGATCACAGGAGCAGAAAGTACCTGAGTTCCCAGTTTTACTATCACTGAGGGCAGCTGCTTCCTCATCTTTCTCAGGTTGAGTTACCTTGGTCAGTAAATCCCCTACTAAGCCCCAGTTAGTTGAAACTAGGTCACTTGAAACAATTTAAAGAACGTTCACAGCACACAATCCATTGGAGGAATTAGTCAAGGAGGAGGATTAAGGCATTAGGTAAAACCAGCCCCTTTGAAAGTGGGGAATGAATTGTGAGAGGGCTGGACTGGTTGATGACACAGGTGAGGGTGTAGCCTTGGGCGCCCATCTAAAATGAAAACTCTTAGCCAAAAATTCAACTGAATTGCAAAGGCGTTTAGGACTTAGGGGGAAAATGAAAATGTATTCTTCTAAATCAGAGGGGGAAAAAAGTGTCTAACAGGTTGTGAATAATTCAGATTTAATTACTAGGAAAATGTCTTCCTTTTCTTTTTCTCTTTTTATTCTTTCTCCTGCCTGATGCTTAGGCAGCAGGTTTAGGAGATATTTTCGTTCCAGAAATTCTCCTTGAGAAATAGTGAGCCAAGTCCTCAGCTTTCTCCTTGTTGGGTGTGAAAGCCGGGTGTTTGGATGTGGGCAGGAAGGAGTCTCAGGTACCCCCTGCCTCTTCCAACTGGATGGTGCCTGGCGTGGTACCCACTTTGAGGATTGCGCTCCAATGCCTGGGGCCTCTGTGCTTGTGGCTGAAGGCATGGGTGTGAAATTCTCCCAGCCATGCAGATGGGTGCCATGACAATTTTGTGGTATTGCATCACAGACCTGGCCTCATCACTGCTCAGAAATCCCATTACACGCCTATTGCCATTGATTTCAGACCCCATTACTCACTTGGAGCCCTCTGTACTCTATCCCGTGCCCAACTCTCCCCTCCTCTCCAGAAGATGAATTTTTAAAATAACAGCTCTATTGAGATATAATTCATATGCCATAAAATTCACCCCTTTAAAGTATACAATTCAATGACTTTTTAAAAATATTTGCTTATTTTTTATTTGGCTGCACTGGATCTTAGTTGTGGCATATGGGATCTGATCAGCGGTTGAACCCTGGCCCCCTGCATTGCAAGTGTGTAGTCTTAGCCATTGGACCATCAGGGAAGTTCCCATTGATTCTTTGTGTATTCACAAAGTTGCATAATCATCACCACTATCTAATTTTGGAATGTTTTTATAACTCCCCTGGTGGCCCAGTGGCTAAGACTTCATGCTCCTAATGTAGGGGTCCCAGGTTCAATCCCTGGTCCCAGAACTAGATGTCATATGCTACAGTTAAAGATCCCATGTGCCACAACTAAGACCCAGCACAGCCAAATAAAGTTCAGTTCAGTAGCTCAGTCACATCCAACTCTTTGCGACCCCATGGACTGCAGCATGCCAGGCTTCCCTGTCCATCACCAACTCCCACAGATTATTCAAACTTATGTCCATCGAGTCAGTGATGCCATCCAACCATCTCATCCTCTGTAATTCCCCTTCTCCTCCCGCCTTCTATCTTTCCTAGCATCAGGGTCTTTTCTAGTGAGTCAGTTCTTCAAATCGGGTGGCCAAAGAATTGGAGTTTCAGCTTAAGCATCAGCCCTTCCAATGAATATTCACAAATGATTTCCTTTAGGATAGACTGGTTGGATCTCCTTGCAGTCCAAGGGACTCTCCAGAGTCTTCTCCAATACCACAGTTCAAAAGCATCAGTTCTTCCATGCTCAGCTTTCTTTATGGTCCAACTCTCACATCCATTCATGACTACTGGAGAAATGACTACTACAACAAACTGTGGGAAAGACTCTCTTAAGAGTCTCTTCTTAAAGAGATGGGAATACCAGACCACCTTACCTGCCACCTATGAAACCTGTATGCAGGTCAAGAAGCAACAGTTAGAACCAGACATGGAACAACGGACTGGTTCAAAATTGGGAAAGGAGTACCTCAAGGTATATTGTCATCCAGCTTATTTAACTTCTATGCAGAGTACATCATGTAAAATGTTGGGTTGGATGAATCACAAGCTGGAATCAAGATTGCCAGGAGAAATAGCAATAACCTCAGACCTGCAGATGACACTACCCTTATGGCAGAAAGCGAAGAAGGACTTCTTAATGAAGATGAAAGAGGAGAGTGAAAAAGCTGGCTCAAAACTCAGCTTGTAAAAACTAAAATCATGGCATCTGGTCCCATCACTTCATGGCAAATAAATGGGGAAACAATGGAAGCAGTGAGAGATTTTTATTTATTTGTTTATTTTTGGCTCCAAAATCACTGCAGATGGTGACTGCAGCCATGAAATTAAGAGATGTTCGCTCCTTAGAAAGAAAGCTGTGACAAATCTAGACAGCATATTAAAAGCAGAAACACTACTTTGCCAACAAAGTTCATGTGGTCAAAGGTATGGTTTTTCCAGTAGCTGTGTATGGATATGAGAATTGGACCATAAAGAAGGCCAAGTGCTGAAGAATTGATGCTTTTGAACTGTGGTGTTGGAGAAGACTCTGGAGAGTCCCTTGGACTGCAAGGAGATCCAACCAGTTCATCCTAAAGGAAATCAGTTCTGAGTATTCATTGGAAGGACTGATGCTGAAGTCGAAGCTCCAATACTTTGGCCACCTGATGCGAAGAGTCGACTGATTAGAAAAGNAGGATTGCGCTCCAATGCCTGGGGCCTCTGTGCTTGTGGCTGAAGGCATGGGTGTGAAATTCTCCCAGCCATGCAGATGGGTGCCATGACAATTTTGTGGTATTGCATCACAGACCTGGCCTCATCACTGCTCAGAAATCCCATTACACGCCTATTGCCATTGATTTCAGACCCCATTACTCACTTGGAGCCCTCTGTACTCTATCCCGTGCCCAACTCTCCCCTCCTCTCCAGAAGATGAATTTTTAAAATAACAGCTCTATTGAGATATAATTCATATGCCATAAAATTCACCCCTTTAAAGTATACAATTCAATGACTTTTTAAAAATATTTGCTTATTTTTTATTTGGCTGCACTGGATCTTAGTTGTGGCATATGGGATCTGATCAGCGGTTGAACCCTGGCCCCCTGCATTGCAAGTGTGTAGTCTTAGCCATTGGACCATCAGGGAAGTTCCCATTGATTCTTTATGTATTCACAAAGTTGCATAATCATCACCACTATCTAATTTTGGAATGTTTTTATAACTCCCCTGGTGGCCCAGTGGCTAAGACTTCATGCTCCTAATGTAGGGGTCCCAGGTTCAATCCCTGGTCCCAGAACTAGATGTCATATGCTACAGTTAAAGATCCCATGTGCCACAACTAAGACCCAGCACAGCCAAATAAAGTTCAGTTCAGTAGCTCAGTCACATCCAACTCTTTGCGACCCCATGGACTGCAGCATGCCAGGCTTCCCTGTCCATCACCAACTCCCACAGATTATTCAAACTTATGTCCATCGAGTCAGTGATGCCATCCAACCATCTCATCCTCTGTAATTCCCCTTCTCCTCCCGCCTTCTATCTTTCCTAGCATCAGGGTCTTTTCTAGTGAGTCAGTTCTTCAAATCAGGTGGCCAAAGAATTGGAGTTTCAGCTTAAGCATCAGCCCTTCCAATGAATATTCACAAATGATTTCCTTTAGGATAGACTGGTTGGATCTCCTTGCAGTCCAAGGGACTCTCCAGAGTCTTCTCCAATACCACAGTTCAAAAGCATCAGTTCTTCCATGCTCAGCTTTCTTTATGGTCCAACTCTCACATCCATTCATGACTACTGGAGAAATGACTACTACAACAAACTGTGGGAAAGACTCTCTTAAGAGTCTCTTCTTAAAGAGATGGGAATACCAGACCACCTTACCTGCCACCTATGAAACCTGTATGCAGGTCAAGAAGCAACAGTTAGAACCAGACATGGAACAACGGACTGGTTCAAAATTGGGAAAGGAGTACCTCAAGGTATATTGTCATCCAGCTTATTTAACTTCTATGCAGAGTACATCATGTAAAATGTTGGGTTGGATGAATCACAAGCTGGAATCAAGATTGCCAGGAGAAATAGCAATAACCTCAGACCTGCAGATGACACTACCCTTATGGCAGAAAGCGAAGAAGGACTTCTTAATGAAGATGAAAGAGGAGAGTGAAAAAGCTGGCTCAAAACTCAGCTTGTAAAAACTAAAATCATGGCGCCTGGTCCCATCACTTCATGGCAAATAAATGGGGAAACAATGGAAGCAGTGAGAGATTTTTATTTATTTGTTTATTTTTGGCTCCAAAATCACTGCAGATGGTGACTGCAGCCATGAAATTAAGAGATGTTCGCTCCTTAGAAAGAAAGCTGTGACAAATCTAGACAGCATATTAAAAGCAGAAACACTACTTTGCCAACAAAGTTCATGTGGTCAAAGGTATGGTTTTTCCAGTAGTTGTGTATGGATATGAGAATTGGACCATAGAGAAGGCCAAGTGCTGAAGAATTGATGCTTTTGAACTGTGGTGTTGGAGAAGACTCTGGAGAGTCCCTTGGACTGCAAGAAGATCCAACCAGTTCATCCTAAAGGAAATCAGTTCTGAGTATTCATTGGAAGGACTGATGCTGAAGTCGAAGCTCCAATACTTTGGCCACCTGATGCGAAGAGTCGACTGATTAGAAAAGCCCCTGAAGCTGGGAAAGATTGAAGGCAGGATGAGAAGGGGACGACAGAGGATGAGATGGTTGGATGGCATTACCGACTCAGTGGACATGAGTTTGAGCAAGCTCGGGGAGATGGTGAAGCTCAGGGAAGCCTGGGGTGCTACAGTCCATGGGGTAGCAAAGAGCTGGACATGACTGAGTGACTGAACAACGATTGAATTGCTAGGTCATATGGTCACTTTTGAGAAACTGACAGTTTTCAAAGTGGCTGCTCCATTTTGCAATCCTATCAGCAATGTATAAGTATTCCAGGTTCTCCACATTCTTGCTAACATTTGCGATTGTCTGTCTTTTGTATTTTGGTGATATCTCACTATGCTTTTGATTGGCAAAGCCTAATGACTAATCTTTTCCTGTCAAACTTATACCCTTGTCCACTTTAAAATCAGGCTATTTGGGTTTTTATTTTTAAGTAGTAATAGGTCTTTATATCATCTGGGTACAAGTTTTTTTATCAGATGTTTCCAAGTATCTCCCAATCTAAGGGTTGCCTTTGTGCGTGTTTCTTTTTGTCCATACCGTGCAGCTTGTAGGATCTTAGTTCCCTGACGAGGAACTGAACCTGGACCCTTGACAATGAAAGTGCCGAGTCCTAACCACTGGAGCACTAGGGAATTCCTGTCTTTTTGTTTTCTTTTCGGTGTCCTTTGAAGGACAAAATTTTTAATTTTGTTGATGTCTAATGTATCTACTTCTTTCTCATCACTTTGGCTTTTTGTGTCATAGCTAAGAAACCACTGCCTAACCTGCGGTATTGAAGATTAACTCCAGTGTTTTCTTTATAAGTTTTATAGTTTCAGCTCTTGCATTTAGGTATGATCCATTTTGAGTTTATTTTCTTATGTGGTGTGAATCGGGTCCAACTTGATTCTTTTGCATGTAGATATCCATTTGTCACAGCATCGTATGTTGAAAGACTTCTTTCCTCATTGAATTGTGTTGGCAATCTTGTTGAAAATCAATCGCTACACATGTAAGGATTTTCCTCTAGCCTTTCAATTCTGTTGCATTGATCTACTTACCCTCTTGCCAGTACCACACTGTCCTCATAGTGTAACTTTGTTGCAGGTCTGAAACCAGGAGTTCTGAGTCTTCTAGCTTTGTTCTTTTTTTTTTTCTAGATTGTTTGACTATTCTGAGTTCCTTGAATTTCTGTATGAATTTTAAGGTCATTCTGACAATTTCTGCAAAAAGACTGCTGGGATTTTGATAGGGATTCTGCCAAATCCATAGATCAGCTTGGTGAATATTGCCATCTTAACTCTATTAAGTCTTCTGATCCGTGAATATAGGATGTCTCTCCTTTTCTTTAGGTCTTCTTTTTTTAATCAATGTTCTACAGTGTACAAGTTTTGCACTTCTTTTGTTCAGTTTATTTCTAAGTACTTTATTCTTTTTGAGGTGATTTTAATTTTTGTGATTTTTCTTAATTTCATTTTTGTATTGTTCATTGCTACTATATAGAAATACAATTGATTATTTTATGTATTACTCTTATATTACACAACACTGCTGTATCTGTTAGTTCTAATAGTTTGTGTGTGTGTGTTCCTAAGAATTTTCTATATTTTCTGCAAATAAAAATAGCGGCACATCTTCCTTACCAAGTGGGATCCCTTTTATTTTTTCTTGCCTAATTGCCTTAGCAGAAGAGTTTTGGAATGGTTTAATATAGTGATTTTAGGATGATTCATGGCCTTTGGAATCAGTCAGATATGTCTTTGAATTATAACTCCACCATTCCACTCACTTACTCTGTGATTGTAGACTGGTATCTTGATTTCTTTGAACTTTTGTGTTTCACCTGTAAAACCCAACTTGCAGGGTTTTAAAATATTGATTTTTAAAGTAAAGCACAATATATATAAACTAAGATGTACATGTCAAGTGTTTACTTTGATGAATTTTGACTATTGTATATATTCGTGTAACAACCATCTGAAAATAAGAAATGAAGCATTACCATCACCCCAGAAAACTCAGTTGTACCTCTTTCTAAGTGAATCTGTTTTTTTCTGTCATTATATATTTGTTTAGCCTGTTCTTAGATTTCATGTAGGCACAACCATACAGATGTTTTCTTTTGTAACCACTTTCTTGTATTCAGCACAGTGCTTTTGAGATTCATCCATGCTATTGTGGATGTAAATGGTTCATTATTTTATATTGTTGAGTAGTATCCCATTGTGTGAACATACTACAATTTGTAATATGTCCTCCACTTGATGGGCATTTTGAATTGTCTCCAGTTTGGGCCACTATTATGATCCAGGTTACTATGAGCAATTGTGTACCTACCTTTTAATAGAAGTATGTTTTCATTTGTCATGGATAAATACCTAGGCATGGAATTTCTGGGTCATATAGATGTATCTTTGGGCTTCCCAGGTGGCTCAGTGGCAAAGAATATGCCTGCCAGTGTAGGAGATGTGGGTTCAATCCCTGCATTGGGAAGATCCTCTGGAGAATGAAATGGCAAGAAAGTATTCTTGCCTGGAAAATTCCATGGATGGAGGCATTTGGTGGGCTACAGTCCATGGGGTTACAAAAGAGTTGGACACAACTGAACACATGTGCATGCATAAATATATCTTTAACTTTATAAAAAATTTCCAAATAGTTCAAAACGGTTGCAAGACTCTGCATTCTCACAGCAATGTATGAGAATTCCAGTTGCTCCATATTCTTGTCAGCATATGATTTTTACCATTCTCGTAGGTTTGAAGTGGTATCTCACTGTGCATTGGCATTGACCTGATGGCTAACAATCCTGAGCACCATTTCATGTGCTTTTTGGCTATTATATATTTCCTCCTGTGAATTTTGTTCATGACTTTTGCTCACTTAAAAAAAACTGAGTTGTTTAGGGGCTTCCCTGGTGGTCCACTGGATAAGAAACTGCCTTGCAATACAAGAGACACCGGTTCAGTCCCTGGTCTGGGAGGATCCACATGCCTCAGAGCAACTAAGCCTGTGTGCCTCAGCTACTAAGCCTGCTCTCTGGAGCCCACAAGCTGCATCTACTTAAGCTCATGCGCCTAGAGCCTGAGCTTCACAAGAGAAGTCACCGCCATGAGTGCAGGCAACGCGGGGGTAGCCCCGACTCACCACAACTAGATAAAGCCCACATGCAAGGAAGACCCACCACAGCCAAAAAAGAAAGAAAGAAAAGCAAGGGCTTCCCTGCTGTCCAGTGGTTAAGAGTCTGCCTGCCAATGCCGGGGACAGCGGTTCAATCCCTGGTCCAGGAAGATCCCATGTGCCGGGGAGCAGCTAAATCCATGCACCACAGCTGTTTAAGCCTGTACGCCTAGAGCCCATGTTCTGCAACAAGAGGGGCCACTGCAGTGAGGAGCCTGTGCACAGCAATGAGAGAGCAGCCCCTGCGCGCCACAGCTAGAGAAAGCCACACGCAGCAACGGAGATCCAAGGCAGCGGAAATAAAGAAAATAAATAGATTAATTAAAAAGTTGAGTAGTTTGATTTTTATTGTTAATTGATAGATGTTTAAACTATATTTCTGTACTCTTCCTGTGATATATATACTACGGTTTTCCCTAATCTGTGCAGATTGAGATTCAAATGAGGAATGATACGTTAAGAACAGTGGTTGACACACAGTCACTATTCAGAATAAAAACAACAGAGGCTCCCAGAGCATGAGCTTTCTCAATTTTCTGACCGTCTACCCTGAAGCGGAGTTCTTCTCCACCCATCCTTAGGATTTTCTTCCTTATTTTAGAGGGCAAGAAGAATTTCTCAATGTAATCCCCCTCAGCAGTTTCGAGCGATATGAATTATGCCCTCCCATATCTGTTATACCTTCATCCTGTACTCATACATATTCAAAAATCTAAAGTTTCTCGTCTACCCTGAAGCGGAGTTCTTCTCCACCCATCCTTAGGATTTTCTTCCTTATTTTAGAGGGCAAGAAGAATTTCTCAATGTAATCCCCCTCAGCAGTTTCGAGCGATATGAATTATGCCCTCCCATATCTGTTATACCTTCATCCTGTACTCATACATATTCAAAAATCTAAAGTTTCTTCGTTTAAAAATAAAAACAGGTGGGAAGAAGACAAAAGACAGTGATTTTAAGTGACCTTTTTCTTCTTTCTGGAAAATTTTAGGATTTTTCTCTTTATTCTTGATACTTTACATCCACGTATGGGACTTTTTGGAGAAGGCAATGGCACTCCACTCCAGTACTCTTGCCTGGAAAATCCCATGGATGGAGGAGCCGGGTAGGCTGCAGTCCGTGAGGGTATTAAGAGTCGGAAATGACTGAGCGACTTCACTTTCCCTTTTCCTTTCATGCATTGGAGAAGGAAATGGCAACCCACTCCAGTGTTCTTGCCTGGAGAATCCCAGGGAC
>SJYX01015325.1:25171-40097 GCA_006410675.1 Oreotragus oreotragus | reverse complement strand
AAAGACTCTGATGCTGGGAGGGATTGGGGGCAGGAGGAGAAGGGGACGACAGAGGACAAAATGGCTGGATGGCATCACTGACTCAATGGACAAGAGTTTGGGTGGACTCGATGGACAAGAGTTTGGGTGAACTCCTGGAGTTGGTGATGTACAGGGAGGCCTGGCGTGCTACAATTCATGGGGTCACAAAGAGTCGGACACGACTGAGTGACTGAACTGAACTGAATGTATCCTACCTTAGGACAGTCTCTGGATTAAACCTTCTGGCTAATTCTGTTATCTTAAAATGTAAATTATGGAAGTAGGTCTGGTGAATTCTTTACAACTTCAGACATTCTTTGGATTCATTGGAGAATATATAATTCCATTGCTAACATTAGCAAGCGGATACTCTTTCTACCCCCTTCTGATGTCTATGTCAGAAGCTTCCCCTATCACCTTTATACTTTAATAAAACTGTATTACACAAAAGCTCTTAGCGATCAAGCCTCAACTCTGGCCCTGGATTGAAATCTTCTCTGGAGGCCAAGAATCTCGGCATCTTTGCATGATTCAGCAGCAACCTTTCAAGGGGATTCAGGAAAACAAACAGAACCAAGTGTTTTCTAGTCAGAACAACTACATATGCAGTGGAAGTATCACATTAAGCTTTAATGCTGAAATTGGGCTCTAGGAGAATTGAAGAAGGGACAGGGGTAGAAAAGGAATGGGGAGTTTGGAGAGGGGCTCAACATGAGTCTGGGCCACTGGGTCAGAATTCCTGGGCCTGAAATTCAAAGCTCTTCCAATATCTTCTACCTGATCCACGTTCTGGTTCACCTGCTCTATTTCTTCTGTTTCCTACATTTCTTTATAACCAAGAGCTATCCATTTGCTTGTGTTGTATGAACCCAACCACTGTTGGAAATTTAAGAGAATAAAGAGAAAGCTTTTCTGATTTTCATGGTTCAAGGTCACAAGCTTTTAAAAAAAAATGCTTTTAAAAAATGAGAATTTCAACATGATTATGCTTGTATTTGCCCACCCCAGTAGCCTCGCCTGGAGAATCCTGTGGATGGGGAGCCTGGTGGGCTGCTGTCCATAGGATCACACAGAGTCGGACATGACTGAGGCAACTTAGCATGCATTGGAGAAGTAAATGGCAACCCACTTCAGTATTCTTGCCTGGAGAATCCCAGGGATGGAGGAGCCTGGTGGGCTGCCATCTATGGGGTTGCATGGAGCTGGACATGACTGAAGTGACTTAGCAGGAGCAGCAGCATGCTTGTATTTCTTCACTGAAAAAGCTGAGGAAAGAAACTCTTGTGTTTCTTTTTCTTTTATGGCTGTTTATTGATCAAAGTTCAGCTCCTATTCCACTAAAAATAAAGTCAGCTGTCCTAACATCTTTATCACTTGCAGGTTCTGCAACTGACCCATAGTGAACCAGTTAGTGAGTGCAGATGGAGAATTGGAAGAAAAGGGGTGTAGGTTTATAAAAGTGTCTCTTGGACTTTAACTAGCATCAGGCTACAATAAAATGTTAAGGAAAACTCATTCGAAGTAACAGGACAGTAATAATTAGCCACATGAAATGACATTGAGTTATTTAAAACAATGCCCACCCTGATCCAACATTACACTTGCACAGAGAGAATAAATCAGATGGAAAAGACCTCAAAGCATTGCTGAAGGCCAAGGTCCTAGGGTAAACCACAGAGGGCAAAGAATTCCAAAGGATAGTGTGGAACATCTGCGTGAGGTCAGATCTGGGGAGGTTATCGAAAGCACATTTCCTTGGATCTTGTCTTCAAATCCTTGTTCAAATGCCCCCGAAAGAAAAGTGTTTGGAGGATGATCAGAGAAACACAGGCTCTGCTGAAGATGTAGACGATTTATTTTTTAGTAAAGCTCACCAAAATAATAGGAGTAAGTTGATGATTATAGTTTTTTCTCATCACTGTGCATTTCTATGTTTATCGACCACCATACTGTGCACAACACTGATTTTTCATACTTTGAGAAACAGATTTTTGAAATCGTCCTATTTGAAGTGAAGGCATGAAATGAAATTCTTTTGTAGCACAGATGAGAAAAGTAAGATGCTCTTTCAAAGGCACTCATGCCCTGGTCTGTCACATTCGCGTTCAAGAGTTCAGAACTCTTCATATTAAAAAAGTGACATTTGTTTTCCTAACCACAGGAAGAAAAATCCTAAAGATGAGAAACTGTCCCCAGGGATGCCAAGTACCAGTAAGGCAACATGGCAACACGCATAACGCAAAATGCAGGGTAAATTTAGTGACGGACGAACATCAAACATTTTCTAGCTCTGTTTCAATTTAGATACTTACTCAAGGCATGTCGAAATGATATAAACCTCATGAGCCTACATAATTGAGCTTAATTTTTTTTTTTATTGAGCAGTTTTTCCTCACAGCATTCGTTCTGTCTCTGTCTGTCTTCTTTTCTTGCCAGTCTTTGCTTCTCTGTATATAAATCTGGAAAGTAAAAGTCAAGGACTATACAAATATGAAAACAAACATTTGCAAAGTTTATAAATATGGTTCTGCTACATGAAAGTGGGATTCAATTTACATTTGGCCACTTTTTCTACAGCATTGTATTAAACCCATTTCTCCTCATGCCTCACAAGATGGGGAGCCAACATGCCAAAAAAAAAATCTCAATTGTCTGCCCAGGACACTTTGTGGGTAACAAGGAAATATAAGTCATTATATTTGATAAAATAATAGTTTCTTTTTAAATTTTTCAAAGTTTAATTTGCTTATTTTTCCACTATTACAGTCATATGTATAAGAACACATATTCATGCCCCTGTTAAGAGTAATGTAAAGGACAGAAGTGGAGAAGGAAATGGCACCCCGCTCCAGTATTGTTGCCTGGAAAATCCCATGGCCGCAGGAGCCTGGTGGGCTACAGTCCATGGAGTCACAAAGAGTTGAGCATGATTTAGCAGCTAAACAATGAAAGCACAGAAGATTTGAAATCAGGTAGCCTCCCTGAGATCTCAAACTTGCCACTTAGTTTCTTTATAGTAAAGTGTTCCCTTCAGTAAATTTGGAAAAATATTAACCATCAGATGCCCTTGAAGTTAAAATAAGAATGTAGAAATGCTACAACCTGAAAGACAACCTGGAAAGTTTTGAAGCAAGTTGTTATGCCAAGTTCAAATATAAAGACAGAGAGTCTCAAGGATTTGCCCTGGAATCATAGTCCCCAGACAAAATCCTCCAAGCTTTTGAACTTCTAATCCTGGGCCCTTATTCAATACCTGATGCCAATGTTTTGAAATGTGCCACATGAATTATTTACTTAGTATAGCTCACTTACAAGAAATTACCTACCAAGAACAGAATCAGAAACAGAAGGAAGGAAGGAAAAGGGAAGTCAAAAAGCAAGTCTCTGAACAACTCAAAACCAAGATTCTAATTTCATGCACATTTCTTAAAAGAGAACCCCTAAAGCCTTCCCTAAGACTATTTACCCTTTCTTTATATAGAAATCTAACAACATTAATTATATAGTTTGCCCACTCAGACTAAATTAGAAAATAGAAAAGGAACTCCTAGACACAGGGAACTTAGAGAAGATATTCACTATTCTTTGACAGCTGGGGCAAAGCTGAGGCTCAGATGTGCATGATTTTAGGTGATGCCATCACTGGTATCTAACAGAATTCCAAGATTTCAATTGTATAAAAGTATGTCATAAGAAGAACAAAGGCTCTCACATAATTGGAGAGTATGTGAAATGTGAAAGAGAACAAGAGTGGATGGTCACAGAATTAAAATTTCATGGGACCCTTGCATGAAAAACACTCTATTCTTTTGAAAGGAAGTTTAGAAACAGAACATGATGTGTTGATAAGAAGCAGTTATTCTGGGGTAGGACATGCGAATGGCTTCTAATTCCTCCCATTCTATCCCTAAAGGTTATAAATTCAGAAGTCCTAGCATCTCTGCTATAGGAACACCAGGAGATGGCTGCTAGTTAAAGACAGAAAGATAAGAGCCTGAGATCCAGAGGCCCCTGAACCTGCAAGGTACTTAGAGCAGTAATAGCAGAGAGACCATCCCAAGGAGATTTATATCACCCATTGTTTGACTCTGCTGACTTGCATACTTCAGGAGAGTGGGGTGTTTGTCTATTTTGTTTAAGGTATAGCCCAAGTCTATAGAAAAGTGCCTGGTGAGTAGTAGGTATTTAATAAATGGTGATTTTGATGGATGAATCAACTAACAGACCTGTGTAGGAAGTACAGGCAATGAGTAGACCCACAGCAGACAATCAGCACAAGAGAAAAGTGACAGCAGCTGGAGCAGTGAGATGAAGAAGCTGGCAGGAGCATGATGATATCTAAGATATCCCTTTCTTGAGGGAAAGAGCTGAGATCAGTTGACAGTCTCAGCTGACAAGTGGGAACTACTGATTCAGCAGACTTGGATACAAAAGGTTAGAATGACCTTAGTTAAGATCTACTACCTTGTGGGATTCAGGGGACATTCAGGTTATAATTACAAACAGCATTATGTATATCAAATGTTCTTAAGGGTTTACTGCATAAAAATTGAATTTTTTAAAACTGTTCTTGATGCTACATAGATTATAGAGTATAGAAAATATCTAGTGCGCTCATGTTGCTTTGGAAAATCCATTATGTATTTTAGAGCTATTTTCTTCAAAAGTACCTAAAATATAAAGATAGTAAGGCTAGGTTTTTGTTTCTTCCATCTTCTGTAAATATATCAACCATGTACAGTAGAGCAGGGGCAATGCAGAACCACAGAATCAGTTCTCTGCCTCAGTCATGTCAGAGACAATGCCTCTTGATTCGAGAGGAACAGCAGTCTGGCACCAAAACTGAGCATCAACACAGGAAATGCACACCACAGTTAAGCACATTCAGCCCAGAGACACCTAGAATGAAATTCTCAGGAAAGAAAACATGCTTAATAGTCAGACTCAGGACACCCAGAAAGGATGAAACAGGAGATAACTTCAAGATATTGTCAGAAAACCATAAAGGTAAAGGCAAAACAGCTGTAAACATCGCATTCTGCTGCTGCTGCTGCTGCTGCTGCTGCTGCTGCTGCTAAGTCGCTTCAGTCGTGTCCGACTCTGTGAGACCCCATAGAGGGCAGCCCACCCAGCTCCCCCGTCCCTGGGATTCTCCAGGCAAGAACATTGGAGTGGGTTGCCATTTCCTTCTCCAATGCATGAAGTGAAAAGTGAAAGTGAAGTCGTTCAGTCGTGTCTGACTCTTAGCGACCCCATGGACTGCAGCCTACCAGGCTCCTCCATCCATGGGATTTTCCAGGCAAGAGTACTGGAGTGGGGTGCCTTTGCCTTCTCCAAAGCTCTGCATTCTGGTAGCTTCCAATGGCCAAAACTAGAACAATTTGAACAAAAAATAATGATGGGATTGGATAATATGTGAAAGAATAAAATTGACATTCATAAGTCCACACTGATATAAATACATGATTGATAAAATAAATAAAAGACAGTAGATACATATTTTAAAAGAATTTAAAATATCAAATGTAAAAAGAATGAGGAAAATAGAAAACCACCATTAGAACACCACAGTATAATTGCTGCAGGCAAGATTCATGGATGAATGCTAAAATTAGTGAGTGAAACTTTTAGGAGAAACAGGATGTTTGAATAGCCTCAATGTGACTCCCCCAAAATATATATATTAATTACTGTGGTGGTTTTAACATATGTCCACAAATTCTTTGATACTCCTCTCTCCAGATGTGGAGCTTAATTTCTCTCCCCTTGAGTGTGGTCTGAACTTAGTAACTTATTTTCAAAGAATAGAGTATGGAAAGAAAAAAAAAAAAATAGAAACTTCACATTGAAAAAAGCTGACAAACACCATTTTCACAACATTTGTTGCTGTTCAGTTGCTAAGTTGTGTACAACTCTTTGAGACCCCAAGAACTGCAGCACATCAGGCTTCCCTATCCTTCACCATCTCTTGGGGTTTGCTCAAACTCATGTCCATTGAGTCGGTGATGCCATCCAGCCGTCTCATCGTCTGTCACCCCCTTCTCCTGCCCTCAATTTTTCCCAGCATCAGGGTCTTTTCCAGTGAATTGACTCTTCACATTGGGTAGTCAAAGTACTGGAGCTTCAGCATCAGTCCTTCCAATGACCATTCAGGATTGATTTCGTTTAGAGTTGCCTGGTTTGATCTCTTTGATGTCCAAGGTCAACATTACCAGTGATGAGCCATGTTGCCATGTGAGGAGGGCACTTCACCTCTGGTATTCTTTCCTAAAATACATTACCTCAGTCTAATCGTGAGAAAACATCAATCAGACTCAAATTAAGGGGTATTTTATAAAATATTTTTTATTTGTGTGTGTGTGTTTATTTTTATTTTAGTTTTTTTTGTTGTTGTTGTTTTTTACTTTATTTTACTTTACAATACTGTATTGGTTTTGCCATACATTGACATGAATCCGCCACGGGTGTATACGAGCTCCCAATCCTGAACCCCCCTCCCACCTCTCACCCCATATCATCTCTCTGGATCATCCCCGTGCACAAGCCCCAAACATCAAGGTCATTAAAAGCAAGAAAAGACTGAGAAACTGACACAAATCAAAAGAAGCTAAGGAGACAAGAGTAGTAAATGCAATTTGATATCCTGGTTAGGATCCTAGAGCAGAAAAAGGGACATTAGTGGACCAACTGGTGTAATCTGAATAAAGTTTATAAGTTTAGCTAATAGTTTAACATCAATGTTAGCTTTGTTCATTTTGATAAATATAGCATGCTTACTTAAGATGTCAACATTTGAGGAAGCTGGGTAAGGGGCATATGGGAACTCATTCTACTGTCTAAAACTTTTATGTAATTCTAAAATTATTCCAAAATTAAATGAGTGTATTATAATAAAAAAGATTAAAAAATAAATGCCAGGAAGCAGGATAAAAAATAAAAAAAAAAAACTTTCATGCAGAAAAATAGATTAAAATAAGTAACTAGTAAGAACCTACTGTGTAGCATGGAAAGCCCTGCTCAATGCTCTATGGTGACCTCAATGGGAAAGACTCCAAAACACTGGGGGGGAGGGGGGATACATGTAAACATATAGCTGATTCACTTTGCTATACAGCAGAAACTAACACAATATTGTAAAGCAACTACACTCAATAACAAAAATTTTTAAAAAGAAAAAATAAATAGGCTCAGCTCTAACATTAGAGAATTGAGGTTGAGAAATCTCAGATAGATTCTCAGGCTTTTGGCTTTTTGTTACCAAATTAATTACATTCTGAACAAAGGCTGGGACAGGCTAGAGAGTGGGTCATAAGTCTGCTAAACCCTTATTATATGCCTATAATGATGAGAAAGGGCTTCCCTGGTTGCTTTGTGGTAAAGAATCTGCCTGCCAAGCAGGAGACATGGGTTCAATCTTGGGGTCAGGAAGATCTCCTGGCAAAGGAAATGGTATCCCACTCCAGCATTCTTGCTTTGGAAACCCCATGGACAGAGGAGCCTGGCAGGCTTCAGTGTATGTGTTCACAAAAAGAGTCAGACATGACTTAGTGACTAAACATAACAATGTTGAAAGAAGAAGCCAACATCCAGCTGATCTACAACTGATCTAGACTGTTGTCTTACCTAGCTCATTTGTCACCTGAAAGAATGGTAAAGAGAAAAGATCACATCATTTAGAAATGCAAAGACTGGGTTCAAGTCCGAACTCTCAGTAGGCTTTCCTGATAGCTCGGCTGGTAAAGAATCTGTCTGCAATGCAGAAGACCCCGGTTCGATTCCTGGGTCAGGAAGATCCCCTGGAGAAGGGACAGGCTACCTACTCTGGTATTTTTGGGCTTCTCTTGTGGCTTAGCTGGTAAAGAATCCGCCTTCAATGTAGGAAACCTGGGCTCCATCCCTGGGCTGGGAAGATCCCCTGGAGAAGGGAAAAGTCTACCTACTCCAGTAAGCTATTTAGTTAAGTCAACAGACTTAAAACACTATCTATGATTTTCTCATCTACAAAACAGAGGTAATAATAATAATGTCTATTTTATTTACTTCTAAAGGTTTGAGGAACCTTTAAAGAAACCATGTAAGTCAAAAAACTTGGCAAAATACACCAAATATAGTCCTACAGAACCTGCATTCTCTAAAATGATTAAATGATGAACTGTATACTTTTAATGATCAACATATTCTAGTCATACTATGGAATATGGGAAACTTTGTAATAATAAAGAGATTAATTAGATATAAATTCTTCCTTTTCATGATGCCTAAAACAGAGAGCTTTCTAACCTGGGTTCCAAGTAGACTAGAACATACAAGTTACATTGACATTCACTTCCCTTCCTGGGATTTCATCATCTCAGTATATAACAGGCAAAACGATAAGTACTCTTCATTGCCTCACCGCAAAACATAGAGATTGGTAGATGATCTGCAAAAATCTTTCCAGTTCAAGAGTTTTTAGGATGTCTATATTATTCCAAAGGAGCTGTAATTCAAGGCAATGCTTTCCAGGATTATAGTTGGGGTATAGGAAAAGAAATGTATACCATCTGTAAGCTTGCTGTAGTTTTCAACACATTACCCATTTTTTTTAAAAAGTAGTCTTTTTAGTGAACATCCTAACAATGAACACACTCCAAGGAGATCCTGAACCCAATAATCTTCTTATCATAAATTACAGTTTCCTGCTCAGATTTTTGGAGAACGATCATCCACAGTGGTCAACTAGCAACTGTCAATATTCTAGCCAACTATTGAGCCAGGATAAAAAAAAGATGTCTATATTATTCCAAAGGAGCTGTAATTCAAGGCAATGCTTTCCAGGATTATAGTTGGGGTATAGGAAAAGAAATGTATACCATCTGTAAGCTTGCTGTAGTTTTCAACACATTACCCATTTTTAAAAAAAAGTAGTCTTTTTAGTGAACATCCTAACAATGAACACACTCCAAGGAGATCCTGAACCCAATAATCTTCTTATCATAAATTACAGTTTCCTGCTCAGATTTTTGGAGAACGATCATCCACAGTGGTCAACTAGCAACTGTCAATATTCTAGC
This sequence comes from Oreotragus oreotragus, assembly GCA_006410675.1. Lineage (NCBI taxonomy): Eukaryota > Metazoa > Chordata > Mammalia > Artiodactyla > Bovidae > Oreotragus > Oreotragus oreotragus. Next base: position 31,023 of record SJYX01015325.1, on the reverse strand, counting down.
CAACTATTGAGCCAGGATAAAAAAATATGTCAGTGTGTGTGTTCTTGTCTTAGATATTACAGTTGAATTCAGTACATTCAAAAATTCCATTTACTTAATTGAGTATGTGTGTGAGTATGTGTTTTCTTCATATTTAGGCCTCTGAATTAGGTGAAATTCTTATTAATTGTCTTCAGGCATATAAAATTGCCTAACTGACTCTAAATAGGCAAAACTCAAAACAATCAACTCATTTTTTTCCAACTTTGACTACTTCATAGGAAAGGAACTTGTAATAAATCTAGTCCAAATAAATCTGTTACATATCAGTCCAAAATAATTACCCAAGCCCAGCTCAAACTCAGTTCAATTGACCAATTCTTTTATCTCTGTGATGTTTACACAAATCATAGGGTTTGGCTTGAAGGCTGCCAAAAGAATAATAATTTTTTTTAAAGTAAAAATTCATATTTGACTCCACTTTTACCAGCTCTGGAGTGCTAAAAAGAACCTTCAGGATACATGACTAGATGTTGCCGTCTGTTTTCTCAATTAAGAACCATTTAACTTGTAAAAGAGTCTTTCTGCTCTGTTCAGATTACCTCAGAGGTATGTATCCCTGTAAACAGCCATAGCTACGGCCACTTTTTGGCCTGTTAAAAATAAAAGTATCAGGTGGGGCATCTCCAATTCACCAACCTTAGGGAGCGTTTCAATTCATGTAAATTCATGAGTTTGGGCCTATTCCTCACTTAAGCCAGATATATTTTAACATTCATGTTTTTTAGATTTAGGAAAGATAATAAGAATCATATATGGAGTACCATCCCCAGGGAAGTCAGGAAACACACAACCAATTATACGATTATGACTTCAGTGAAATACATGAATAGCCACATTCAGTAAAATAAAGACTATTAATAGCTTCAAGTCAATTCAGGACAAGTTTTGTAATAAAATAAATTATGAAAACAACTCACTTTCTAGAATTTTTTGGGTTTGGAAACTGGAACTCATGATTGTGGACCTGTAGTGGAATTAGGATTTGAGTGTAAGAGAGGAAGAAGGAAAGAAAAATCAGTTTGTTTTAGTGTCTTCCTGTCTAGAAAAGAAAAGATAGCTCCATTTTTAATAATTAAAAGAATCTTTTGAGGGTTGATCCTCTCTAACTGAGACCTCAGCTTCTCACCTTCAAAAGGATCCTTGCAAGTAGATAGCAAGCATCTGTGCTTCCAATGTAGACCCTACAGTAATTTACTGCTTCCAAACTCCATCCAATTTCTTTTATGATGTTCACAGTTTCAGAAGACAGCTCTGCTCAGGCCTGAAATAGCAGCCCACCTGGCTCCATTTATCCCCCTTTCATATTAAGGACAATGTAACCCAAAACCTTTATCTTCAACCTTTAAAGATTTCACACAGGCTGTTTGGGAAATTTATTGTCATCTTACAGAGACTTGTCTTTTTCTTTCAGTGTACCCTACTACAAAAACCAGCTCGGTACCTGTCAGCCATCTGGTCTCTGTGTACATACCAGGCCAAAATTTCCAGATTTCCTTCTTTGAATTTGCTCTGTAGAAGACAAATCCGATTAGGTGAAAAATAGTGCTGGAAGATTTACAAGCCATTATTCTGAGCACAGATGACATTTTCTTTAATAAGAGTTCCCAGTCTAAATAAGCTTTGAACTTCAGATCTGCCTGGGTGCTGGGGTTTGTTTCCAATAGTCTTGTAGTCAACATGACGACACCTTTGGCTGAGACCCAGATATTTTTAATCAGCAAAGCTGTAGTGTATGAAACCAGATTCAAATGGCCCTCCCTTTTTCCATGTGAGAAATATCCATGAACCTAACCTAGTGATTTTAGGACAGAGTAAGTAAAAGTAAACCAAAGTTTATTCTATCATTACAGTCAGCATCTACTAGCAACTTGAAATCTAGCAGATTCTTCTAATAATAATTAAGGAAATATTTATTTTTTGAGAATATATAGTTATATGATGGTGATAGATGGGGAGAGTTCAGTTTCTGATCAAGCCATGTTATTATTTTATTAACAGTTATTATTTCCTAGTGGTCACTGTTTCTCATTTCTACCTGTACATTAGTATCTTTGGAGAAACTTTAAAAAATACCAGTGCCTTTACTTTACAACAGAAAGTAAACCAGACACTCTAGGTGTGGGTTTCAGGAGTCTTTATTCTTGGTGATTCTAATGTGCTGCCGATTTTGATAACAGCTACTCTGAACCATTTGTTCATTCAATTATTCAACAAGTGTGTATTGACTACCAACTATGTCCTGGGACAGTTCTGAACACTGGAGATTTTGAGGGGAAAAAAAAAAAAAAAGCTGGAGGACTGTCATCAAAGGTCACAGCTGATGTTTGGACAGAGTGCAGGACCTGGGTCATATAGAACCTTGAAGAACTTTGGATTTTATTCAAGGTGCAATGGAAGGCCATGGATGGAGTGGGAGAGGAGAAGGTTAAGCACAGAAGTGACATGATCTGATTTAGATTTTTAAAAGATCACTTTGGCCACCCCCTTGGAGAATATCATTAAAATGATGAGGTTTGAAGACAAAACAAACCATGAGTTTGGGGAACATGACAATAGAAACTATTAGACACTTGCTTTTATTGTTGCCTTTGTCTCAGACCAACAGAGTGGTACGCCAGCTGTTTTAGAGTTATCATTCCTCTGGGCCACGTTTACATGAATTACTCCTGCACTAGCCCATTCAGTGAGCTCCCAGTATTTGGAGGAGACTACACGTGACTTCCTTAGCTACTAGACAGAACTCATTTTCAGAGCACAGCTCACATTTCTCATCTTGATTGTGCATGACTGACTGCTTCCCAGCCCAAGTGTTCACTCAGTAATAGGAGGATTAAAAGAATCTAAGAGATAACTCTCCCCAGCTGAGGCTTTATATGCTCATAGACTAACGAATTCTCCTTGCCAAATATTGATTCAGATTATATATTCATTAAATGACATCACAGCAGCATCGTCTTTCTAATTTTTGCAAAATGGAATTAAACGTTTACTCCATTATACTATACCCTTAAAAGCACTTTAAAATTTAATTATTTAAAATAGATGCTTAAAATATGTATTATTGTGATCATAAGAAGAGTAACCCTCCTGCCTAGCTTGATTCTATTTTCATCCTAATTATATAGAATGCTTACTAAGCAAAATATCCATGCAAACTGATTTTAGCTAGCTGCCCAGTGAGTATACATTTACTTACATTTATTTACTATTTTTATCATTCATTAATTTATGCTTTAACTTATGAATAAGTAAGGAAAAAGTCAATATGTTATGGAATGTAAGCCAAAATACCTCCTTTTAAGCATGGTGCCAAAAACACTAGCTATTCATTTGTCTGGGTCTCAGTCAAGTATTCATTCCACTTTGTAGAGCTCTCAGCTTTCTTTTCTGACACCTTAAAAGACAAAAAAAATAACAGTTGGTTAAAAGCAAAAAATGTACATAAGTCTAAAACAGCAGACACAATCTCTAAGTATACACGTGTACAGCTACAAGGTAAGGGGAATAGTGGGGGAAAGGGCATTGGAGAAAGCGTTCTGGAAGAGAATGTAGGGCAGCGCAGACAATGAGATTTCCAACAGAAGAATGAGATTTCTGATTTCACAGTTATGTCCAAGAGAATCCCTATAGTCCTGCATTTCCATTGTGAATCAGAGCATAATGTTTCAATTCTTAAAAATATTAGCTTGTCTTTTCATCTGACGCCACCCATTGATAAGACTACTAAGGGAATTAATGGAATTATTCTTATTTCCTGAGCTTTTTGTCCCCTCTCAAAGGGTCAAGTTCCTAGAGGATGGTAATAAATGAACCATGATAGAGCAGTTTGTGGAAATTTTTACTTGACCTGTAACTTAGTTTTATAAATAACTCTAAACAGTCATAAAATGACTATGTTTGAAGGCTAATTGCTCATTGAGGTAGCAAATAAACTCTCTCCACACAATTCAGCAAGAATATAATACCTTAAAAAGACTTTCATCTAAAATTATGGTTTATAGCTATCATTTTTGTATGCTTGGCTAATTCTATAACTTTATATTTTTAGAAAGTATACATTTTGCATATTTTAAAGGAAGAGGAAAAAATATTTACTTTAGTGATCCAGGATTTTTATTTTTATTTTTTATGAGACAACATAGGGAGAAGACTCAGGGAAAGAATTATTGAATTGGAAGATAAATCTAAGATTTTATAGTATAGCTCAGAGAGTTAAAAGCAGGGAGCTATAAGAGATTCAGTTATGTGGAAGCTATGCTGAGAAAGCAAAATATATATATATACATATGTATGCACACACATAAAATAAGAATCATAGAAGAAAGATGACTTAACAATTTAATATCTAAAGCAGGACACATTACAGCATGAGATGAAAGAGGCAATGAGAAAATTAAAATTGTAGTCTTTAAACATGTATTTATTAACCTATAAATTGAAGTGAAGTGAAAGTTGCTCAGTCATGTCCGACTCTTTGCAACCCCATAGACTATACAGTCCATGGAATCCTCCAGACCAGAATACTGGACTGGGCAGCTTTTCCTTTTTCCAGGGAATCTTCCCAACCCATGGATCAAACATTGCAGGCGGATTCTTTACGAGCTGAGCCACAAGGAAAGCTCAAAATTGGTTTCCCTTTAATTACTGATATACAAAATAGTTTTATTCAATGTATTTTCAAAAATAAAACTCCTTTAAAAAATTAAATAACATATAATAAAGAAAAAACACACAGTGTGAAACCATCTTAAAAAGTCAAAAGACTTCCATGGTGGTTCAGACGGTAAAGCATCTGCCTACAATGCGGGATACCTGGGTTCAATCCCTGGGTTGGGAAGATTTCCTGGAGAAGGAAATGGCAACCCACTCCAGTATTCTTGCCTGGAAAATCCCATGGACGGAAGAACCTGGTGGGCTACAGTTCATGGGGTCACAAAGAGTTGGACACGACTGAGCAACTTCACTTTCACTTTCACTTTGAGGGGATATGTTCAGAGAACCCTCATCCTGATTCTTTTCCCTTCTCTTTGCTTCCCTGGTAACTCAGATGGTAAAGCATCTGTCTACAATGCGGGAGACCTGGGTTCGATCTCTGGGTTGGGAAGATCCCCTGGAGAAGGGCATGGCAAACCACTCCACTATTCATGCCTGGAAAATCCCATGGACTGTCACCCTGCTTATTTAATTTATATGCAGAGTACATCATGAGAAACGCTGAGCTGGAAGAAGCACAAGCTGGAATCAAGATTGCCGGGAGAAATATCAATAACCTCAGATATGAAGATGACACCACCCTTATGGCAGAAAGTGAAGAGGAACTAAAAAGCCTCTTCATGAAAGTGAAAGAGGAGAGTGAAAAAGTTGGCTTAAAGCTCAACATTCAGAAAATGAAGATCATGGCATCTGGTCCCATCACTTCATGGCAAATAGATGGGGAAACAGTGGAAATAGTGTCAGACTTTATTTTTTTTGGCTCCAAAATCACTGCAGATGGTGACTGCAGCCATGAAATTAAAAGATGCTTACTCCTTGGAAGAAAGGTTATGACCAACCTAGATAGCATAGTGAAAAGCAGAGACATTACTTGGCCAACAAAGGTCCGTCCGTCTAGTCAAGGCTATGGTTTTTCCTGTGGTCATGTATGGATGTAAGAGTTGGACTGTGAAGAAAGCTGAGCGCCAAAAAATTGATGCTTTTGAACTGTGGTGTTGGACAAGACTCTTGAGAGTCCCTTGGACTTCAAGGACATCCAACCAGTCCATCCTAAAGGAGATCAGTCCTGGGTGTTCATTGGAAGGAATGATGCTAAA
>SJYX01015325.1:11298-22782 GCA_006410675.1 Oreotragus oreotragus | reverse complement strand
AGCCAATGTTTTCACTCTCCTCTTTCACTTTCATCAAGAGGCTCTTTAGTTCCTCTTCACTTTCTGCCATAAGGGTGGTGTCATCTGCATATCTGAGGTTATTGATATTTCTCCCAGGAAAAGCACTTTTAAGTTGTAAATATTTTCTCCAGCTTATTCTTCATCTTTTGACTTTAATAGTGGCTCACTTTTTTTATACTACTTCTTACATAGACAACATCATGGGTATATTTCAGGCCAAAATTCTTTACTTTTATGTAAAAATTAGATGTATTAATTTTTACTGCTTCTGTATTTTATGAAATAGTTTTTAAATTTTTATTTAATTCTAGATTATTAAAGAATAGAATGGTTCTTTTTGCTGCTTATGCTTTCTTTTTTAAGATTCACTTAGAGTTATTATGGTTTAGTATGAAATGAAGATATACTTTAATTGTTTATCAAGTGCTGTCCAATTGCTCCAACAGAATTTACTAAAACTCATTTTTCCCCATAGTGATTTGAGATGCCACCTTTACCATAAACTAGTCAGACGGACCTCAGGATGTTTATGGAATTTTCATTCTCTTTGTATCTTATTATCAATTGTTTTAATTGTTACTCTTCATTTTGCTGCATACTTGTTTTTTGCATATGAATTTTAAACTAATTCATCTAGCTCCAAAAAAATGTTTTTTGATATTGGTATTCAGATTGCATTAAAGGTGCATGCTAATGAGATAATTGACATAATTATGATATTGAATCTTCTACTCCAAGAACAAGAGTTATCTATTTTTTCAAGCCTTATTTGTGTTTTTCAAGCATTTTCAAGTTTTCTTCATACAGATTTTAAACATTTTATGTGAAATTTTATCCTTAAGTATTAAATCTTTTTTGTTTCTATTATGAATGCAGTCTTTCCCTCTATCTCTAACCCCATTTGCTATTGTTATTGTTTAGTTTCTAAGTGGTATGCATCTCTTTTGCAATCCTATGGACTGTAGCTTGCCAGATTCTCTGTCTGTGGGATTTCCCAGGCAAGAATACTTGAGTAGGTTGCCATTTCCTTCTTTAGGGTATCTTCCCCATCCAAGGATCAAACCCATGTCTCCTGCATTGCAGGTGGATTCTGTACCATTGAGCCACCTGGGGAGCCCCTTTAACCATATATTGTTTGTTAATATGAAGACTAATGGTTTGTCTATTCTCACATTTTATAGTCTGTTTCCTCTGCAAATTCTGTTACTGAGTATGTTAGCTTTAGCACTGATTTTCTTGAGTTTCTTCATTAAGTAAGATATTGAATTGAGGGAACCAGCTAAGGGAATATCCACAGACTTCTATTTTATTATGTTCTGTTTTTTCAGGAAAGGGCATTTAACTTTACTCCAGGAATTTTTTTGGTGTCTATGGAGATAATTATATGATTTTTCTCATTATTCCTTTTGTAGATTAAATATTTTTATACTATATACATTCATGCATAGATTTATGTGTGTGTATTTCTTTAACTTGATCAAAAGCACACACATACACACACAAAGGAACTGACCAAATTAAATACCAGAGTCAGATCTGTCTGAATCAAACACTAACAGAAAACATCTCCCTCTCCAGATGGGAGAGAAAGCGGTGATTACAGCAGCTACATTTCCTATTATAAAACTTTATTTTAAAATGTATCTGTAAAAATTAGTAAAGAAAATTAATAAACAATATATGCTTTTTGATAAATATTTTTGTATGTATACAATGGAAAAATATAAAGCAATGAAAATTAATTCATCTACAACTACACTAAAAAGTGTGATTAAATTTCATAAACATAATATGGAGAAATAAAAGGCAGACACAAAGTAGTATATACTGATAAATTCCATTTATATCAAGTACAAAAAAGGGAGAAATGAAGTATGCTGTTAGAAGTCACTAAGAGCATCACCCTCACGCTGATGACTCAAAAGGAGCAGAAAAGGGGCTTCTGAGTTAATGGAAGTAGTGGAGTAAAGTTCTGTGTCCCAATCTGACTGCTAGGGTNTAGAAGTCACTAAGAGCATCACCCTCACGCTGATGACTCAAAAGGAGCAGAAAAGGGGCTTCTGAGTTAATGGAAGTAGTGGAGTAAAGTTCTGTGTCCCAATCTGACTGCTAGGGTGTTCAGTTTCTGAAAATTCTTTGAGCTGTACACTTACTGATTTTTTGGCTAACAAAGTACTTAGAAGGTAGAGATTTAAAAGAGCAGTGAATCATTATTATATAATTTCTTTGGGCTAGAAATTGGCGAAAGTCTTAGCTGGGTAGTTCTGGTTCAAAATCTCTCATCAAGAGAGTTAAGCTTTTTTTTTTCTTCCAAAAGAATTTTTTTTTTAATTTAAAAAAAAGAGAGTTAAGCTTGAATGCAATAGTCATCTAAAGGCTGGATGGGGCTGAGGGATCTGCTTCTGAAAAGGTTCACTCACAGACTGTTGATGAGAGGCCTCAGTTCCTCACCACACAGATGTCTCCAGAGGGATGCTTGAGTGTCCTCACAATCTAGCACCTGGCTTCTTCCAGATGGTAGTTCAAGGGCAAAAAGGAAGCCACAGTACTTTTTACAATCTGCTTTCAGAATTCACACACTATCACTTCTACAGCTTTCTATTCATTAGAGTGAGTCACTGCATCCCCACAATCAAGGGGAGCAGAATTGGACTTTACATTTGGAGAAAGGAATAGTAGAGAATTTGTAGACTTGCTTTAAAAGGCTCACACTTGTAGGGACTTTGGGAAGGTCATATAAACAGCTGCCATATTTAAAGTGGATAACCAACAAGGACCTACTGTGTAGCCCTATGCTCAGTGGACTCTGCTCAATGTCATGAGGCAGTCTGGATGGGAGGGGAGTTTGGGGGAGAATGGATACATGTATATGTATGGCTGAGTCCCTTCATTGTTCACCTGAAACTACCACAATATTGTTAATTGGCTATACTCCAATACAAAACAAAAAGTTTAAATTTTGGGGGAAAAAAAACAAACTTACACTTGTAGTTTTTTGTTTTTTTTTTTTAAGGTACACCATTCTTATGACGAACCTAGATAGCATATTCAAAAGCAGAGACATTACTTTGCCAACAAAGGTCTGTTTAATCAAGGCTATGGTTTTTCCAGTAGTCATGTATGGATGTGAGAGTTGGACTGTGAAGAAGGCTGAGCACCAAAGAATTGATGCTTTTGAACTGTGATGTTGGAGAAGACTCTTGGGAGTCCCTTGGACTGCAAGGAGATCCAACCAGTCCATTCTAAAGGAGATCAGCCCTGGGTGTTCTTTGGAAGGAATGATGCTAAAGCTGAAACTCCAGTACTTTGGCCACCTCATGCGAAGAGTTGATTCATTGGAAAAGACTCTGATGTTGGGAAGGACTGGGGGCAGGAGGAAAAGGGGATGACAGAGGATGAGGTAGCTGGGTGGCATCACTGACTCAATGGACGTGAGTCTGAGTGAACTCTGGGAGCTGGTGATGAACAAGGAGGCCTGGCATTCTGCGATTCATGGGGTCACAAAGAGTCAGACATGACTGAGCAACTGAACTGAACTGGACTGATTTTTTGAGTAGATGGTAGAACAATGCAATTTTAAAATTAATACTCTTTCAACTTATACAAGGCTGTATGTCAATTATATCTCAATAAAACTGGAAATAAAGCCTTTAAGCTTAAAAAAATAAAAATTTTAAATAACTAAAAAGTTTATTTCAAATGAGCACTGTTATGGAGACACACTTCTTCCCCATATCTGATATTTCTTTCCTATTTAGGGTCCCCTGTTAATTTAACTCTGGAGGGCTCTCTGCATGCCATCCCAGGGCCCTCTTCAACATCAAGCTGTCCTACAGCCTACCTCTCTCCAGAGAAGGTAGAGTGATTCATCTGGTGATAAATTAGAAAATAATACACTGGGCCCCCTTGGCTTAACTCCTCCTTTTCCCCTTTAGAAGCCAGCATTTATCTCAGCTTACTTCATGGTTGTATTGGGGAATGTTTGGGGAATGTTATCTCAAACCCACCTTTTGGTGTATGTGCTTTGAACATTGAGAAATAAAACTGGGAGTAGAATTTATAGACCCAATTTTCTTATAGGCCTTGTATTCATCGGCCATGGATTTAAATGTGTGGGGAGGGAATGCTCCTTTGGCAGTTCATAAAACCCTACTTACCGTATGCCAAGAGGGTTTTTACTATGGCATGACTGGAATTTAACTGCTGCAGCTTGACCTTGGCAAGTGGTTACCACTTTTGGCAATACTGTCCACATGTTAATGGCTGTTTCATAGAGGCAGGACAGTCTTTGGACCATGGAGGCCTCAGCAAAGGCATGGGGGTGGAAAGACCTGGCGTGGGCCAAGGAGGTGCAGTGCAGATCTCAGGAAAGGTGTTTGCCATCAGCCCATCCTAAGCCACATGGTGGAGGTCTTATAGAACAAGCTGCTGTGCTTACTCCACAGGCACACCTGAGGCAAAGATTCAAGTCTAAAGAAAAGACAGTCATTGCATGTTAGACAATAAAAGACAGAATCATGTTTGCTGCTTTCTTCATTATAATTTATTTGCTTCTGGCTGTGCTGGGTCTGCCTTACTGCAGGGGTTTTACCCAGTTGTGGCCACTCTCTAGTTGAGGTACGTGGGCTTCTCGTGGTGGTGGCTTCTCTTGTGGTGCACAGGCCTCAGAGCACATGGGCTTCAGTGGCTGTGGTGCTTGGGCTCACTAGTTGCATCTCCTGGGCCCTAGGGCACAGGTTCAGTAGCTGTGGTACACGGACTTAGTTGCTAAAAGGCACATGGAATCTTCCTGGACCAGGGATTAAACCCACGTCTCCTGCATTGTCAGGTGGATTCTGTACCCCTTGAGCCACCAGGGATTCCCTGCTTGCTGCTTTCAGTGCAAGATTTCTTAAGTTCTTTACACACTACCAAACACTAAGGAGATTATAGCTATGAATTATTAGAACCAGTCTGTAGGAAGGCAGTCATTCCACATTTGGAATCCATAGAAAAACTAATGTTGAGTTTATAAAGCTTATCCACAGGCTCAAGAGCAGAAAATATTTAGAACTTACTGGGCACATTTCAAGGTGACACTTAGGAGTTACTGGGCACATTTCAAGGTGACACTTAGGAGTTACTGGGCACATTTCAAGGTGACACTTAGGAGTTACTGGGCACATTTCAAGGTGACATTTAGGAGTTACTGGGCACATTTCAAGGTGACATTTAGGAGTTACTGGGCACATTTCAAGGTGACATTTAGGAGTTACTGGGCATATTTCAAGGTAAAATTTAGGAGTTACTGGGCACATTTCAACGTGAAATTTAGGAGTTACTGGGCATATTGCAGGTTTATGCAGGTACTCTGATGGGAATGTGCTTGACAAAATTTTTGGAATGCAACAGCACACAGAAAAGATACTGAGCAATGAACACTTTCTTTCACTTTCCTTCGTGGTCCAGTGGTTAAGCATTCACCTTCCAATGCAGGGGACACAGTTTGCTCTCTGGGCAGGGAACTAAGATCTCCACAGGCTACGGAGCAACTGAGCCCACCTTCTGGAGCCTGCAGTCCACAACCCAAAAAGCCCCTGTCCTTCACTGAAGAGCCCTTGTGCCTCAACTAAGACCTGATGCAGCTAATATATAAATAAATAAAATTGTTTTTAAAGGGAGTACTAGGAGCAGAAACTGGGTCTCACTGAATTTCTCTAAGGACATGGTTCTCAAGTGCACTGCACATCAATTAATTCAAAATCTTGAGGGATCAGAGCCAGGCATTGGTACTAAGATATCAACTTGGAATAAAGCATGCAAAGTGCCTAGCCTTGAACCTGACAAATAGCTGGTGTCTACTAGATAGACGACGATGCCTGTCCCAGTTTCCACCTCTGCATGATGTGGTCTTTCCTTTTCCTAGGATGATTGGATAAGTTTCCCAAAGAATTTTAATTATTTTACCAACATTTTTTTCACAACAGGTAATTCAACACTTCAGTTTAATCCAACCATCTCAGGAAAGCTTATTTGAATAACTATTTTTCTTTGGAGACTTAGCAGTCTTGTAATCCCAGCACCATTCTTTCTTTTTCCCCTTTCTCAGTTGTTTAACCAGGACACACATTACTACCATTTAACCATGAAGATATAGGATAATTATATATAAGAGTAATCTGAGCATAAGGAAATAGCATGTCTGCTTTATGTGTCTCGAATATTTCTGTTTCCAAGATATTTTTAGACTTTATATGGCTGGATGCTGCCCAGGAAAGTTGGTTATTCCATCAGAAATTTGCTCTTTCTATCTAAGTATTTTTAGATCTTTAGATCTTTGGAAACTACTTTCCAAAATCCAGAATTTTAACCACTGGGGGATAATTGATGAGGATAAAAATGGTATTGGGATTTTAGCCAAAATCACACAAAGCCAGGCCCACAGCCTGACAGCTCCAGCTTCCAGACCCATGAGACTGTGCTTTTCCCACGTCACTTAGTCTTCACATTTAATGCTCTTTATACACATTTGATACTTATTTTAATTCTTAGTACTTATTGGGCTTAGTTTTCTTTGATTTGCCTGTCTGTAGATAAGGCTTTCTCTTTTGGTTATGAAAAAAAAAAATAAGTTCAATTGCCAATTATTATAGCTTCCAGGTATGAACTTATTAATGATTTCTTGCATGTTTATGACATTCCTGACCATTTCCATTTGCTATGACCTTAACCTGTTTTCCAAAATTGCAATTTCTTCAGAGAACAACATGTTCTGTTGGAATCACTTGAAATAATGTCACAAATTACTCTTGGAGGTATCCTGAGCCAGGTGCAATGTCATGTTCGCCTCAGTTTGTTATTGCTCTTGGCTTTGCCACAACTGAGGCTCAGATCGTATTAAATAGACACAATTTATTCAGGTCTCACCTTACTGGCAAAGCTAACTGATGTTTCTTTCCATTTGATGCACGCTGTTTAACATCATGATGAGCTCTGAATTACATCCCTTTTCATTTACTATCTGTCATTCCATGCAGTTTGATTCCTGGCCTATTATTCCTTCCTTGTTTCCTTGGTTCTATAACTTAACATGATCACTGGATAGCAGTCTTGGGAAAAGATTTTGAGCAAATTTATCATTCTGTGGAGGAGCTGGTGTCAAAATCCATTTCAAAAATTCAGATCTTTGAAGATGAATTCCATGATGGCTCCAAACTTTCTCTGAAGTGTAAAGAAGCTTCATAATCAAAACCAAANGTACTTCTCCAGGGAAGACAGAGAGACTTATTTGCGGAAGCAAAGAAAGGAAATTATTTCTTGGCCATAGCTTACAGACTAGCTGGCTGTTTGTGATTTATCTTTACAGGTCTGATTTCATAACCTTGAAGCATTTACAGGCTTAGGTTTTGGTCTGCCTAGGTAGCCCCCAATGCATTAGAGCCACAGGCAGTCTAAAGGCCTCCTTGTTTAAGTAATTTAACAGTAGACACCCTTCTGAAAAGGTAAGCAGCGATGCCCCTGGGAGTCCAGAGGCACTCGGATTTGTTTCCTCCCATCAGAGGAGGGCAGCTAGCTATTTCTCAGCCAGGTGCTTTGCAAATATCCATTCTCCTCAAGGTGGGGCTGTGCTGGACAGGGGAGAGGCAGTGGGAAGAGGGCTCATCACCCCTAAGCTCCTTTGTAGTTATCTCAGAAGCTGTGCCATCGTTCTATTTAACAATATAAATTGCACTCAGATAAATAACTGTGGAGTCCTTCTCCTTTTGTTCCCTCTATTCCCTCTGCTATTCCTGCCAGTGATCAAGACTGGGCAGTACGACCGTCCCTCCGTCGGTAGGACATGGTGTGGAGGGGGGCCCCGTGTGAAACACTACTTCCAAGTTGCAAGGGAAGACAAAAGAACCAGGGACAAGAAAAATAAAAGGTATTAAAATAGGCTCAGCTACTTTGGGGTTTTCCTTTGTATTTATTTTTAGCAAGGATTGTGTGCCTAACTCTGCATTAAAATAGCTGATGCTACCAGTCATTGTTCCAGGCCCTTGCACACTGCAGCCTGGCAGGCTTTCTGCAGCCAAAAGTGAAGGCAGCTGGCAGGGCTGGCCCACCCAAGCTGGGGAGAGGGCATGTGTTTCACCGACAGCACCCCCAGCCCCCACGGAAACCTCAGCGGTGGGAATGCAAACAGAAGCAGGGTGCTTTGGGTATGGCCCAGACCTGGGGGAGAAAGCTCTCTGAAGCCTCCTCCACAAAGCACTCCCTGCTGACTGGAGCCGGCAGAGGGATGGAATTCCTCCACCGGATCACCAAGGCTGGCATCATCATGAGACAGATGCGGCAGCCAGTTCTCCTTTAGGGGGTTTTCTATGAGTATTTTTCCTAGGAGCCCTGGTCAGGAAAGATTTTCCAGTCAGCAAGCTCTACTTTAAATCGCTTGAATCTCTCACATCCTCCCCTCTGGTCCATAGGCCAGCGGGGCTCTGGCGATCTGGAGGAAACACAAGTGGCTAGGGATGGGGACGGGGCAAGGGGGAGGATTTCCTGGACACTAGAGTGAGAAGATGCATAAGCCCAACTGCTCCTTGCCCGAGGGTTTTCAAGTCTTGGCCCTGGAGCGAGTGACCTCCGTGCGGGGCTGGCCAGAGTCCCTGAGGAGACTGGGGCTGAGCAAAAAGGCTGCCATGGTGTCTACCACCGACTTTGCAATACTGGGGCCGAGACAGTGCCCTGCTGCTCTGTGAGACTTCAGTGTTTACCCTGCGGCTGTTAGCACTTGAAGTAACCTTTTCAGGAGCTCCGCTCCAGAGATGGCCAGGTCAACTGCTTCAAATCTCTTTATCTTCACAGGCAGGGGAGGAACGTTACAAATAAGTTTCTTTGGCAAAAGGATCGGTGTTCCAGTTGTGTGATTGGCTAGAAAGCCTAAGCCCGCACTTCTGCGGTGAATGAAGGGGATTCTGAAAAGCTGACAAGTCCTGGTGCTGTGGGTCTAGAGTTCTCGTTGCCATGGTTTCCCTTAGAGAGTGATTCTGTGTGTGTCGGGGCAGGGGGCACTACTCTAGGAAGCACAGCGATCAGAGATGCATTTGCTACCAAGGGACGCTTTCTTGCAAGATATGTCCAAAAGGGGGACCTCGCTGTGTAGCAGGTTATTTAATTTCTCCGAGCTTCATTTTCTGAAGACTGGAGATAACGATAACCTTGCAGGGCGGTTGCGAGGAGTATCCGAGCTTTATAAGGTCAGTTTCTGCTGCAGCGCCCTCCCATTCTGTGACCGGACCAAGGTCAGAAAGGGCGTCTGGACCTTGTCGGAGCTCTGGCCCTCACCGTCGTCGGTTTCCCGCGAACGCTGGCTGCGGTTTGAGCTGCAGAGACCCGGCTAGCTGACCCTCGCTCGCGGGGATGCGCCCTCGGAGACNCACATCCATACATGACCACAGGAAAAACCATAGCCTTGACTAGACGGACCTTTGTTGGCAAAGTAATGTCTCTGCTTTTCAATATGCTATTTAGGTTGGTCGTAACCTTTCTTCCAAGAAGTAAGCGTCTTTTAATTTCATGGCTGCAGTCACCACCTGCAGTGATTTTGGAGCCCTCCAAAATAAAGTCTGACAGTTTCCACTGTTTCCCCATCTATTTCCCAGAAAGTGATGGGACCGGATGACACGATCTTCATTTTCTGAAAGAAATGTTGAGCTTTAAGTCAACTTTTTCAGTCTCCTCTTTCACTTTCATCAAGAGTTAATTGGTTGTAAGTCATAGGATCTGTCAACTTTCATTTATGTATGTGGCAACTTTAATGTTTTTAAAAATGCAAACACTGTATCTTCTTCTTTCATTTAATAAACATTAGTTGGGTAAGCTTCTGTCAGGAGGTACCATGCTATGTGTGGATAAGGCATAAAGTTAAAAGACATGTTCATTGCCTCTGTTTCTCCCTATAAAATAAAAGTAACAGGCACGGAAACAGAAACTTGAAATACAAAGTGATAAATGTTATGATGGGGGTGTTCACAAAGCATAAGGCTGAAGGAAAAGAGACCACGCCATTTGGGTTTGTGGTAATATGTCAACATACTCTGATGTTCGGTTGTTACCCTCAACAATGTAAATACTCTGGAAAGAATCTAAAACTCTGTTTCTTAAATAAATCAGTTTTCCACAATTTAATAATTTAATAATGTACATTGTGGAGCCATGGTAGCTGGATTTGAATCCTGGTTCCATTAATTTTAAGCAACTTACTAAACCTCCCTGTGGTTCAGTTTCCTTATCTATAAAATGAGGATAACAATTTTAATAATGGAATTGTTGTGAGAATTGAATGAGTTTTTAATAATATATGTGAATTCTTTAGAGCAGCAGACCCCAGTCTTTCTGACACAAGAGACTGTTTTCATGGGAGACACTTCTTCTAGGGACCCGGTTGGGGTTTCCAAGGATCATGGTTTCAGGATAATTCAAGTGCATTACATTTATTGTGCACTTTATTTCTATTATTATTATTACATTAGCTCCACCTCAGGTGATCAGGCATTAGATCCCAGAGATTGGAGACACTTGCCTTAGAGCATTACCTAACATATAATAAGCACTATATTATTAACTATTTTATTATAAATAAAATTGATAAATATAAAAATCTTTATAAAGTAAAAATGGATAATTTTCTTCAAATGGATAGGTGCTATTAGTGACAACATATACTTCAGTTGAGTTCAGCTCAGTCATGTCGGACTCTTTGCGATCCCATGGACTGTAGCACGCTAGGCCTCCCTGTCCATCACCAATTCCAGGAGTTTATTCAAACTCATATGTATTGAGTCAGTGATGCCATCCAACCATCTCATCTTCTGTCATCCCCATCTCCTCTTACCTTCAATCTTTCCCAGCATCAGGGTCTTTTCAAATGATTCGGTTCTTTGCATCAGGTGGCCAAAGTATTGGAGTTTCAGCTTAAACATCAGTCCTTCCAATGAATATTCAGGACTAATTTCCTTTAGGATGGACTGGTTGGATCTCCTTGCAGTGCAAGGGACTCTCAAGAGTCTTCTCCAACACCACAGTCCAAAAGTATCAGTTCTTCAGCACTCAGCTTTTTTATAGTCCGACTCTCACATCCATACATGACTACTGGAAAACCATAGCTTTGACTAGACAAACCTTTGATGATAAAATAATGTCTCTGCTTTTTAATATTGAGCCTCTAATATATTCTAGGTACTTTGCCAGAGTCTGGGGGACAAATTCAACTCTGTAACTTGGGAATACTCAATAAGCTTATAATAAAAAGAAAGCAAAAAACTAGGTACGTGATATATAAATATAATGTGCAATGGGAAAATGCAGATGAATGGAAAAATTAATTCAGTCCTGATAGATTCAGAAATGCTTCGCTGACATTTGAGCCAGAACTTGGAAGGAATCCATGGGCTTCCCTGATAGTTCAGTTCAGTTCAGTTCAGTCGCTCAGTCGTGTCCGACTCT
>SJYX01015324.1:7118-18346 GCA_006410675.1 Oreotragus oreotragus | reverse complement strand
TCATTTGAAGACATATTTATTCTTATCTGATATACTTGCTCCCAGAGCTCTTGAGATTTTTTTTTGTTCTACTTTCCTAGCAAATGACAGCTTTGAAGTGTCTATTTCATTTGAAAAGTGGTGCATACATTTCAAATGTTTAAATACAACAGAGAAAATAAAAACCATCATATGATTCCAATTTGAGGTACAATTTAAATTTTAAAATGGTTATTTTAATCATTTTTTATGAGGCTTCCTTAACCAGTCATCAACTCCCTCACTACCCTCTGATTCTGTGTCCTGATGGCAATATTTTCCATTTTTGCCAAGGGTTATCTTGCATGCATGCTCAGTCGCATCTCACTCTGTACTCCTGTGGATTGCAGGCTGCCAGGTTCCTTTGTCCATGGGATTCCCCAGGCAAGAATACTGGAATGGGTTGCCATTTTTTTTTTTCCTGGGGATCTTTCCAACGCAGGGATTGAACCCACATCTCCTGCATTGCAAGTGGATTCTTGACCCCTGCGCTACCTGGGTTAAGCATTAGGGCTCTCTCATTGTCATCCTTGTTGTTTTTCCAGTCTGGCTCTTTGTCTGACCCCATGGACTGCAGCACGCAGCCCTCCTCTGTCCTCCACTATCTCCCGGAGTCTGCTCAAATCCGTGTCCATTGCGTCAGTGATGCTGCCTAACCATCTCATCCTCTGTAATCCCCTTCTCCTGCCATCAGTCTTTCCCAGCATCAGGGTATTTTCCAAGAGTCAGCTCCTTGAATCAGGTGGCCAAAGTATTGGAGCGTCAGCTTCAGCATCACTCCTTCCAATGAATATTCAGGGTTGATTTCCTTTATGACTGAAGGATCATCTTACCCCTTAGCATTTCTGATAATTCATAACCCAGAACTAATTCCTTTAAAATCCCTTATACATTTTCCACTTGCTAAGATCTACCTTAAACTTTGCATTACTAAAGAATTGTTTTCGCCTCTCTTTCCCTCTCTGTAGGAGGTCTTCCTGGCTCCTCTCTCCATTTATTCCTGAGATCTTTTAATTCCTTTTCTCCTTTTAATGCTGAGAGGTTAAATTTAGTCCTTGTTTTTCTCTGCAGAGATTCATATTGCAACTAATGCCAAAACTCAGCAAAGCAAAAGATTTTCTATTGAACAGAACTCTTCTGAATTTTATGACATTTTATTAAGCATTAATTTTGTTTGGAGTCAGATACCTCTCCCCAAACACAAGTATATCTTCCTAACATATACTCTCCTGAAAGGAATTTCAATGAGTTAGGATTTACCTGTCCTCTTCTGCCACTATCACAGAGCCTAGTACTGCTAAAAATGTGGTTCCTGGCCTAGTGTCAGCGCCACCTGTGACCATGATAAAAATTCAGATTCTTGGGTCCTCTTCCCAGCCTACTGAATCTGAAATTCTAAGAGCTTCTCCACTGATTCTGAAACATGCAAAAGTTAACAACCAATGAAAAGAATCTGCAGCAACAGGGAAAAAACTGTAACATGCATGGACTCAAAATATATTTCTATGTGATTGGATCATTAAATATCATGACCTTGATTTTAATGTGTCTCTAGAAATATGGGACATTAAATGAGCTGGAACTTTTTTATTTTTCATAATTTGAAGAAATATTTATTCTTACCTGATACGCTTGCCCTCAAAGCTCTTGGGGGTAGGGCAAGTATATTAGGGAAGTATAGGTCTGGGATTGGAGGTGGGGTGGAGAGGAGATACCTGTACATTCCAAGTAGAGTTCGGGTCACGTTGCCCTGAACTTGCCTCATCCCCAGCTACCATCTTCAATAGCCCTCTTGAGCCTGTTCTCCATCCTCTTCTTCCATCATACAATTCACTTTAATTCATTGCGGGATGCCTATATACCTGGCCCGGAATCAAATCTACCTGAAACTTTTTCTGTGCTGTCCACTGGTAGGGTTCATTCTGCTCCCAGGTGAGACTTACTGACTGCTCTAGGTTTCTTTGTATCATTTTCCTAGTTTTCCATGTCTGTAGCCATAAGCACCTAGTAACAATTTTTATGGTGTCTCACTGAGTGCCTGAGGTCATCAGCCATTCTCTCCCCTCTGTCTGGATTGGAACATCAATGTCTTCTGGCATTGAATAACCTGCTGTCTCTCTGAGCTATTTCCAGCCCCACAGCAGCCAATATTTAATTTTTTTTTTCTTTTCCAGTGTTGTTTGTTTCTGCCATACAGTGTGAATCATCCATAATTATGCATATATCCCCAATCTTTGTTAGACTTGCTGAGTTTTGCTGTCTTGTACAGGCCAGCCTTGGGCCAAATGCCTGAGGTTAAATCCCTCTTAGACCTTGATGCCTTCTTCTGCTCAGCTGTCCTTTCTCATGTGTTCCACTCCACAGTCACCTCAGAAGCTCCCAACTTTGATCTGTACCACCTCTGCTTAGTAAGATTGCTCTTCTCCTAGGCTCTATCTCCATGCTGCGCTGTCAGAGTCATCCCAGAGAGAAAGCCAACACAATCATGAAACTTAACCTGTATGTTTCACTCCTCTGAGGATTCATCATTCTTTGCTGTCTGTTGACAAGTGCCTGGTATGGATATGTAGTCAAATGTCAGTTAACCCATGAAGGCTGAAAGAGAAGTTCTGAGTCCTGTTTTGAAATGAATTTTTTTTCAAGCTATCATCTTTCATGACTGTCTTTCATTTTGGCTATATTTAGCAATCCATAATTTTTTATTTTGTGGATTCTAAACATTTTGGACCTTTTTTGGTAGGCTCGACACCCTAAGAAGAGCCTGAGCTAGAAACTTGGTGAAAGTGATGCATCAGGGGAGGGCTCTCAGGAGAAAGGGCATGAGGGAAGCTGGATAGACAAGAACAAGTCAAGCAAAGATGGGATTTTGCCCAGAGTACTGGCTTCAGTCTGGCCCACAGGGCGCTCTGGAACTGAACTCAACCGGAGCCATTCTACACTGTGAGGCAAGAGGGTCAGATTTATGTATCCTCATTTCAGTCAGTTGTTGACTGATGGCTATCCTGGGGAGTGGAGTGGGCGGTTTGGGGTAGGAATGCATAGCTTCCCAGGCAGGTTTGCTCCTATTTAGCTGAAGGAAATTATCTCATGGAGGGGGTAACTTTGGGCCATTAGCAGTGAACATTCATCCTGCTAGGGAAGGGAACATGAGCAGAAAGAGATAAAAGATAAAAAAGAAAAAAGAAAAAGCATAGAAGAGAAAAAAAGAAAAGAAAGAAAGTATCCACTAAAGTCTTGTAAATCAAATAAATAATTTTGGGGAAACAGTGAGTATAAATAAAAGCAGCATTAGGACTTAGTGTTAACTACTTTTTAAAAGAAGCCTTTTCATACTAGGCTTCTTGTATAGAACTGAGTTTGTTCAAAATATAGAATGCTATCATGTATCTTACAAGATATATTTTTACATGCCTGTCTATAAGCCACATCTCTATTTAGTCTGAGAAATTCTAAATTTTTCAAGTTAAACCTGAATACTTTATTGGAATGTCCAAAATATCTAATATTTAATGTCAATTTTGCTAAATATTAGAGAAAGTTTTATATTTCTACCTAACTTGAATAAAGTTTTGAATAATTTCCAATTTTGAAGTCAATTTTTTTCAGAAAAAAACCTGATAATATTGATGCCTTAGAATTAACAATTCATGTTTTTATAAGGATAGCAAAATAATCAATGTTCTTCATATGTAAACAAGTAAGAAAAAAAAAAAAGATCTCCAGAGAATTCCTTAAGTCACTGCTTGCCTTCTTACCAGGGATATATAACTTCCTTCCTTTTGCATACACGCTCCATCACTCAGTTGTGTCTGACTCTTTGTGACCCCCTGGACTGTAGCCTGCCAGGCTCCTCTGTCCATGAAATTTTCCTGGCAAGAATACAGTGGGTTGCCATTTTCTACTTCATTCTTCCTATTAGGTTAGCCATTATGATTAGCATCATTGTTGGCAATATTTACAATCATCTCCTTACTTTTTCCTCACGTATTTAGAATGCTTATGAGTGAAAGTCTTCTTTTTAAATACAACTTATTAAAAAATATTTTGAAAAATCAAATTTTCATACTTAACACCACAATTATTGACAATATTTATTGAAAATGTTTATTCTAGTTGATGTTTACTATTTATTGAACATTCACCAGGTTGCATACAATGCCTTTTCTGTACTTTTCTTCACTTTCCTAAAGAGAGGGAGGTCATTTAATTCAACTTTAGCCAGCAAAGAATCTTCACCAAGGATGTATGAATTTATACACATGTACAGTCTTCTGATGATGATCTATAACACCTGTTTTCAATTAAAGTGAAGGAAATACCCTGTATAAGGCATGTTCTGTCAGAAAAGCAACATGGGAAATGAACACTGATGTTTCATGAGGCCACTACATCACTTCATATTGGAAAAGTAGGTCAATTAATCAATCTTTGAAAAAGTTACTGGTACTCATTTTATGTGAAATACTTCATTACATGTTTAAAGAAAAATATAATAGGGACATCTACTTCTCAAAGCTTTTGCATTATAATTGGTGGCATCCTCACATGATAGGAGTCAAATAGAAGAAAAAGAAATGCTTCTCTTGGATACCTGAGTGGAAAAAAAAGTTGTACTGTCAGACAGTGAAACTAGTGAGAATTTTATTAAAAGAAAGAATGCCTAAAAAGTAAGTGGGGGTATCTTTCCTTAGAGTCTACTTAGCATATAGGTAGAAGAATGCTTCATAGAAGAAAAAGTCATCGATCTTCAATGATGAAAGAATAAAGCTGTAACATAAACTTCACAAAATAAGTAAATCTTCACACACCTACAACCTTGAAAATATAACTTCAGTAATTTTCAGAGCAGAATCTTGCAAACCTTCCAAGAGGATTCATAACGATAGCCCTGCAGTCTCTGAGACTTATATTGAAAGGCTTCTATGAACATTAATCCACTTCCCAATGAGTAGTCTTGACAGATTCAAGAATAAAAATCAAGGACTGGTCAATTGTCATTCTCGCTCCTTCCCTGGCAATTCATTTGGCATTGTGCAGACCTATCCATAGAGCTTAGCAAGGAAGACACTGGGAAGAGGGCTTGAAATGGAAACGTTTGAAATTTCAAAGGACTTAAATGAAGCTGAGTTAGCCTGGCATCATTTTCCTGGCCAGTAAAGTCTTTTCAGACAGTAAAAATCTACATTAAGGAGTGTATTCTGAATAAATAAAAGAATCTTCCCATAAGACATCTGTCTTAATTAAAGCTGGAAAATGGAGTGCTTCACTGGAAAAACCAAACTCTTTTATCAGCTTTCTAGGAGTCTGAAGGTACTTTCCTGAATTTAAAATCAGAAAGGTTTAAGTGTTAACTGCAGTACACTGGCAGTCTCCACCAGCCTTTTGAAATACACTGGATACGTTCTCATGTCTTTAGTGCTCAATTCACCTTCGAAGAAGCTGGAGTGTTTTTCTGAGAATTCTGCCAGAAATAAAAGATGTCACCACTTGTAATCTGCATTATGTTTTAGGCAGCTGACAACTGAGAACTTTGTCCTCACCTGATGATTTGCAGTCAGCTCTTGTCAGGGTCAGGGGGCTGGTGACAAGACGAGAGACTGAACTGGAACAGATTATCCCATGGACGGATCTGGGAAAGGAGAAAACAGGGACAATGCTCAGTCACCACCCTTATTAGAGAATATTAGTTAATACTACTAGCTAGAAAAACGAAATCAGTGTACAAAGGATGGGAAATGGCGAGAAAAATGCAGATATAGCCTGACCCCAGATCTCAGAAATAGTGGAAGGGTAGGGGGATGGGTGGAGGGCAAGTCTGACCCCAAAAAAGCCACAGCAAGTGTGACCCGAGTGGCCTGCTCACTTTCTCAGCTGTTGAAACAGCCATCAAGTTTCAAAGGGTCAGGCTGGCGCAAAGGCGTGAAGTCAGGATGGAAAACTAACAGGCAAATTGGAAATCTGTGAAATTATACAATGCAGTAAAAGCTTCAACTATGATACATGCACCCTGAAGAGAAAAATTCAAATGTATTGTGGTATAGAATTAGATTTCAGAGCATTTTGTCATTGTTAAAATTCTTACTTGTCAAACTCTCTTCAGTATATATTGACCTCATTTTAATTGAGTTAAATTATTAGCTTAAAAATAAATAGTGTAGTTTAATATGCCCTATTCTACTTTCCATGAGCTTCCGTAATATTTATTATCATAGCAGTCATATCTGCTATGACCTGACTGACCACCTGGATATGGTACCTAGATTGCCATCTGCTGGAAACTACTGCAAATTACATATGGAAACACCAGATCTGCTGTTTCTGCTGCAGCTTCAGTCGTGTCCGACTCTGTGCGACCGCAGCTCCCCAGCAGCCCACCCGGCTCCCCCGCCCCTGGGATTCCCCAGGCAAGAACACTGGAGTGGGTTGCCATTTCCTTCTCCAATGCGTGAAAGTGAAAGGGAAGTCGCTCAGTCGTGTCCAACTCTTCGTGACCCCATGGACTGCAGCCTACCACTCCAGTACTCCTACCAAGAGTACTGGAGTGGGGTGCCATCGCCTTCTCCGAACACCAGACCAGAGAGTGCTTATTATGAGTTCAGTTGCACATGCAGTGACAGAGTGGCGCAATTTCTGGTAGGCGCCATGGTAAATATAAAAGCACTGTGTGATAGCTCTGCTTTCAGTTATTAATGAATACAGACATCCTGTGTAAGTTTCTTCCTTCAAGGTGTCTGACATGATTTTGTACAATCAACACCTCGTCACCTGATTGTTCTAAATATTCTGTTTTTGACACACAGGAATGTTTCTAGGTTTTATTAATAAAGTAAAAATATATAATTTATTCCATAAAGAAAACTATGAATACTTCTTAAATTTATCATTTATCATAAACACTGATATTCTGATGTTTTGTCTTCTCATTATTCATAATGTTTATACTCGAAGGGAATAGAAAGGAAATGTTATGCTTCATAAAAAGTAATATACCAGATATTTTAAAACCATCTAAAATGTAATATTATGCCTAAAATGTAAACTCTAAAATTCATTTTATTGTACTGCTAATAAAGTGGGCCCAGAAAGTTACAGTGATTAAAATCACAACTATCTGATGGTAACATTTAGGATGAGAATATCAAACCTGGGAAAGAATAGGATTTAATTTAATCTTAACCACACAGAGACATTTTACAATGTTCAATTTTCATAATTTTTTAAAATAAAATCTTGAGGATGTAGAAATTATTTAAACAAATCCAATTAACAAGTATTTCTTTGTACCAACAATGTATGATATACATTTTTCTACAAAAGAAGCATGATTTCTTAGTATTATGAAAATGTGCTCATTCCACATAATGCATCAAAAATTATTCCAGTATTATATTAGACTTTGTTTTATATAATAAAGTACCACTATTATAAAAGTTAATATATTGGGAATTTTGTATTCTTCTTCATTGGGATTTGACATTGTTAAGAAAGGTAAATAGCTCAATATCTACCATCTATCCATAACAGTAAATATTTTAGAAGTGATTTGTATTCACAACAATGTTACATATGTCTCTGTCTTCTGATCTTTAAGTTATGCTTCTTAAAACATATTGTATCAATCTTGAAGAATTATATGACAGCAAAGATCCTTGAAAGTATATCTGATTCATCTTGGCTTCAGCTGGAAATGCATGAAAGTCATGTAAGACAGGTGTATCTTATTAAATAACTACACAGTAGTAAAATTCACAAATCCTCTTCCAAATAAGTATATTCTTGAATTCAATGACCTTTGCTATCAAAACAGTCCTTAATATATGTGACTGGGTTTATGCTGACTGGGTTAAATTTATTTCCTCAGTGGAAATAGAAAACGACATGACATTGTATATTTAGGATACTTATGACTGAGTTCCATGGAATGATACCTAATCACAAGAACCCTCACTAAAAATCTCTTTCATGTCAAAATTAATGTTCACATATTCGATTTATATTATATGCCAGGCTCAACTTTCTCTGTTAAGGAATAAATCTGGTTACTTATCCACATAGTTTTCCACTCTATATTACAAGGTTATCACTTTTAAGCTTATGGGAAGAGTTTCAGTATCATGTTTTAGCTTCAACATTCTGAGGAACAAAACATCTGTTCCTCACCTGGATTTCAGTTATTGTTGTTTTTTTGTTTTTGTTTGTTTTTTAGTATTTTAGATTCAATTATTTCTATAGTGAGACAACAAAGACTCATTTTCCCCAGAGATTTACCCTTGGTCCTTTGTTGGTTAGTGTTACAGAGAAATGCTAAGGAGTGCAATATCTAGCCAAAAAGTTCAACTTGGAGACAAAAAGGCTGTAATGCTTTTCTAAAGACTCCATTTGCCTTTTTTAAAGTTATGAAGAACAGCAATGAAATGACAGCATCTTTTTAAATATTTCCCACTGACTGCCGTAGAACACTGATCCTGCCTAAAAGTCTCAGTATACAACTGAAATACCTCTATTTTAGGACAGAACTTCAAGCTTAATGACATAGTTCAACTAAACTGAATCATCATCAGATTTCTGACAACATCTTCTAGAGATGTCCAATCAAATCTATCACTGATACTTGTGCCTACATCATTATTTTTGTAGTCTTCATTTCTGACAATGATTTCTGTCTAAGAAAAATAAGTTGCCTTCCAAAACCAAATCAACTCGGCCTGGTATACAGACACTCATTCCAAATGATGATCACTTTAAAGAGCCGAATACCATGCAGTATGTAGCACGTTCTTTTTTGTTGTTTTAGCCTCTCCCTTTGTGTTCCCTTTGCTTTAACTGTATCTACTCCAAAATCCAAATGTGCTTAGAAAAAGCACGTTTGGATTATATAGCAGATAATCCAATTAGAATACCAGCTCACTCACTAAAACATTTACCCAACTGAAGGATACATCCAATCAGCAGGCTTTTTTATTGCATATGCTGTAAATTTTGGTAGGGATTACAAGTTCACAGTTAAACATGTTTCATTAAGAGAAGTATATATTGCAGAGAATGGTCTTGCCTGAAACATACACATATACTTGGTCCTTTGAGGTAATGTCTTTTTAAAACAGAAAATACCTTATTTTGTTGTCTAGCATATTTTAATCAGCTTTTTGTTTATACACTCCATCTATGTTGTATGTGTAACTTAGGTTTCTTGATTTTCAGTGTGATAGATGATTTCATAACATAATTATATCACAGTAATTTATCCACTCCATTCTTGATAGACATTTATTTTATTTCCAGGTTTTAGCTATTATAAATAACACTGCTATGAGTATTTTGTGACAAGCCTACTGCATATGTGTACCCACATATGTTGGAAGTAAAGTGGAATTTCAAAGTCATAGAAAACATCTATTAAAAAAGTTAGTAGGTTATACCAAATGGTTTTCCAAAGTGTTATACAAAAATTTTCTTTCATCAGTAGTGTATGAGATATTCTGCTGCTTTAAAATCTTACAAAAATTTGGTATTGCCAATTTTTATAGCCCTTTCAGAAGGGTGTTAGTGGTATATTGTAGTAATTTTTATTTGCATTCTCCAGTGATTAATGAGATTGCTCACTTTTGTATTTTCACTGGCCAATTTGATATATTCTATTTTGTGAAGTGCCTGTTCAAGCCCATTTTCTTTTGGACCTTGTGTTTCTCCAATGATATGTAGTTTTCCTATATTCTATCCAGAACACAGAATATAGTCTTTTCTAGATTACGTGAATTGCAAATATTTTCATTCATTTTCCTTTCTCTCTTAATGGTAACTTTTAACAAGTAATTTTAATGTAGTCTGGCTTCTCAGTCTTTTATATTATTATTAATGCTTTTAGGAGTCCCGTTTAAAAATATTTATCTACCTAAAATAATAAAAAAGCTCTTTTATGTTTTCTAAAACCGTTTGTTTTGCCTCCCAAAGTATACGGTGAGTCAGCAATTGTTACTTTATATATGGGAGGGGAAAGGTTCAAGTTATTCGTTTTGCCCATATGGACATCTACTTGGCATTGTCCCATTTCTTGAAAGGAAAATCTTTCCCCACTAACCTATAGTGCCTTGTACCATATAAAATCATCTATACTCATGAGGTTACTCTGATATATCTGTTCTGTTTTACTGATTTATATCTGTTTGTCTTAGTCAGTACTTTCATACTTATTGTTGCTTTACAGTTAAGCATATATATTCGATAGGGGCTTCCCAGGTGGTGCATTAGGAAATAATCTGCCTGTCAATGCAGGAAATGCAATAGATACAGGTTTTATCCCTGGGTCAGAAGATCCCCAGGAGTAGGCAATAGCAATCAATTCCTGCATTCTTGCCTGGAAAAGTCCATGGACAGAGGAGCCTAGCAGGCTACAATCTATGGGGTTGCAAAAAGTCAGACACGATTTAGTGTGCAGATGCACACGCACACATGCACACACACACACACACACACACCTGATAATCTGATAAGAGAAATCCTATCACCTTGCATTTTTCCAAGCATGTCTTGGTTTGGAAATAACCTTTGCATTTCCAAACCAATAATAGTTTACAATGTTCATATAAGAACCAGCTGGCATTCTTACTGGGATTACACTGAATATATGAATCAATTTGAGGGAATGTAACTTCTTTAAATTATTAAATCCCTTCATTATTGGACCCAGTATCAGTTCAGTCATGTTCGACTCTGCGACCCCATGAACCGCAGCACGCCAGGCCTCCCTGTTCATCACCAGCTCCCAGAGTCCACCCAAACCCATGTCCTTCAAGTCGGTGATGCCATCCAGCCATCTCATCCTCTGTCATCCCCTTCTTCTCCAGCCCTCAATCTTTCCCAGCATCAAGGTCTTTTCAAGTGAGTCAGCTCTTCTCATCAGGTGGCCAAATTATTGGAGTTTCAACTTCAACATCAATTCCTTCAATGAACACTCAGGACTGATCTCCTTTAGGATGGACTGGTTGGATCTCTTTGCAGTCCAAGGGACTCTCAAGAGTCTTCTCCAACACCATAGCTCAAAAACATCAATTCTTCGGTGCTCAGCCTTCTTTATAGTCCAACTGTCACATCCATACATGACCACGGGAAAAACCATAGCCTTGACTATATGGACCTTTATTGGCAAATTAATGTCTCTGCTTTTTAATATGCTGTCTAGGTTGGTCATAACTTTCCTTCCAAGGAGTAAG
>SJYX01015322.1:300460-319096 GCA_006410675.1 Oreotragus oreotragus | reverse complement strand
AATGGAATCAATTTATTTGGGGGAGTAGATAAGTATACAAATAATAAATACAACTTTAAAAATATCAATGGTGTCTTTAGAGTAGTAATGATGATGCAGTATTTTGAACCAATCTTTCTGCTGACGACAAACCGAAGGTGAATGAAATAACAAAAACTCATCCCCTAAGATTTTCTTGAATGTCTAACAAGACAGAGAAATTACAGGACTTGGAGAGGTAAAGGGCTTCCCTGGTAGCTCAGCTGGTGAAGAATCCTCCCGCAATGCAGCAGACTCTGGTTAGATTCCTGGGTAGGAAAGATCCCCTGGAGAAGGGATAGACTCTCCATTCCAGTATTCTTGGGCTTTCCTCGTTGCTCAAATGGTAAATGATCCACCTGCAATGCAGGAGACCAGGGTTCAATCTCTGGGTTGGGAAGATCCCCTGGAGGAAGGCATAGCAACCCGCTCCAGTATTCTTGCCTGGGAAATCCCCATGGACAGAGAGCCTGGCAGACTACAGTCCATGGAGAGGTAATGGATTGGAATTCAGGGAGGGTGTAGCCACTTCTGCCTCTGGTCATAGCTTGTCAGGAGGGTAACTCATGACCGTGTTTTTTTTTTTTTTTTTTTTAAGAGAACTTCTGGGAGTACAAGAGGAAACTAGAGGCCCAGGAGGGTGAAGATTCTGGTACATCAACCTCACTCCATACCCATATAGATACCAGACAGTTATTGGCCTTTCCCCTGGAGACCTTTTCTGATCACCTAGAGGCAATTTGAAAATAATGAGCAGCTTGGAGTTCCCTAAAAGTAGAAAAGACCCTTCATAAAAGGAGTTTGGCACCTACCAACACAGAAATTTCAACATAGAAAGTGATGCTATGGATTAGGATCCTGTAGAGTTCATACCGATGTGGGAGAATAAACTATTCCAGGTGCAGAAAGAAATATCAGTTCTCTCCAAATTTCTATGTCAGTTTAATAAAGTCTAATTAAAACCCTTTTCATCATATCGGACTGGAATGCAAAAGTAGGAAGTCAAGAGATGCCTGGAGTAACAGGCAAATTTGGCCTTGGAGTACAGAATGAAGCAGGGCAAAGGCTAACAGAGTTTTGATGAGAGAATGCACTGGTCATAGCAAACACCTTCTTCCAACAACACAAGATAAGACTCTACACATGGACTTCACCAGATGGTCAATACCAAAATCAGATTGATTATATTCTTTGCAGCCAAAGATGGAGAAGCTCTATACAGTCAGCAAAAACAAGACCAGGAGCTGACTGTGGCTCAGATCATGAACTCCTTATTACCAAATTCAGACTNGGAAGGGGACGACCGAGGATGAGATGGCTGGATGGCATCACGGACTCGATGGACGTGAGTCTGAGTGAACTCCGGGAGATGGTGATGAACAGGGAGGCCTGGCATGCTGTGATTCATGGGGTCGCAAAGAGTCGGACACGACTGAGCGACTGAACTGAACTGAGCTGCCTTCTTTGGGGACGGTACCTAGTCATTGGCTTAAGCACAAAGGACACAATTGATTGTGTTTCCCTCTGACTTCCCTGATCATACTTACCCTTTGTCAGAAAAAAAAATAGCCTTGCTTAGATCGTAGGTACTCACCATGTGAACTGGGCCCCAATCTTAGATTTGTCACTTACTGGTTGTTGGATATTTACTAACTGTTCTGTACATCTATTCATAAGGTGGTAATAAAGACCACTTGTGGCACCCGTAATTGTTAAGTTAACCTTCGTTCTGCATTTTGCTTTATGTCTTGTAAAGCCATTTCATTTGCAATGTTTCATTTCAAATTCAAAATGCCATCCATCTATGCTATCATTTCCAAACGAGAAAAATGAGTGGTCTTAAAGGATAAGTGGATCTAGAAATCTAGAAAGAGTGAATATAGCACTCAAATAACAAAGTTCACAAAGCTAGAAAATAGTGGACCTAGGGTTTGAATGACATATAATTTTTGAAGCCTGAACATGCTAAACAGAGTAAGGGCTCTTTATCTAATTAATGTAATTATTTCCATTTAAAAAAATATCCACTTTAACATCCTGTGTTTTCCCTGCTCCCGGGAACTTAATACGGTTTAAATATTACATGTCTAGAGCAGTTTGTAGTTTATAAAGCAATTTCACGTTTATTTATTTCAGTCAGATTTATCTTTCATCTGTCACATAGATGAAAACAGTTTCTCCTTGATGCAGCCAAGCCATAAGCACTCACCTGGTAGGATAACACCTGCCTTTTTCTCTTGACCAGTGACTGGATTACAAATGCAGAAAGTGACAGGACTGTGGGTGCTGTTTTTGGGAAGAACACTCATCTTCAGGTGCAATAATCCAGCTCCATCCACTGAGAGGACTTTGATGAGTGTGGAATTACATTTCCCCTGCTGTCTCTCCACTCCATCTAGGGCGGTGGGAACCACCCTCCCGAGTTACACTCCAGCATGAGCCCTTTTGTGTCAGGAACATGAACATTAATCTGTATATCCAAGCCTAGAGCTGAAGGAGAAGACAGAAATGCCATTATAATTATTGTTGTGGACTCAAAAGCTGAAACATAAATGTTTCCTCTGATTCTCTGTGCTCTGCTATATGCATAATACAGATGGGCAAATTAGGACAAGGGTAATACTCCAATCCGGGAGTATATCAGTATCAATAACCTCAGATATGCAAATGACACCACCCTTATGGCAGAAAGTGAAGAAGAACTAAAGAACCTCTTGATGAAAGTGAAAGAGGAGAGTGAAAAAGTTGGCTTAAAGCTCAACATTCAGAAAATGAAGATCATGGCATCCGGTCCCATCGCTTCACGGGAAATAGATGGGGAAACAGTGGAAACAGTGTCAGACTTTATTTTGGGGGGCTCCAAAATCACTGCAGATGGTGATTGCAGCCATGAAATTAAAAGACACTTACTCCTTGGGAGGAAAGTTATGACCAACCTAGACAGCATATTAAAAAGCAGAGACATTACTTTGCCAACAAAGGTCCGTCTAATCAAGGCTACGGTTTTTCCAGTGGTCATGTATGGATGTAAGAGTTGGACTATAAAGAAAGCTGAGTGCTGAAGAATTGATGCTTTTGAACTGTGGTGTTGGAAAAGACTCTTGAGAGTCCCTTGGACTGCAAGGAGATCCAACCAGTCCATCCTAAAGGAGATCAGTCCTGGGTGTCCATTGGAAGGACTGATACTGAAGCTGAAACTCCAATACTTTGGCCACCTGATGCAAAGAGCTGACTCATTTGAAAAGACCCTGATGCTGGGAAAGATTGAGGGCAGGAGGAGAAGGGGACAACAGAGGATGAGTTGGTTGGATGGCATCACCAACTCAATGGACATGGGTTTGGGTAGACTCCGGGAGTTGGTGATGGACAGGGAGGCCTGGTGTGCTGCGGTTCATGGAGTCACAAAGAGTCAGAGATGACTGAGCAACTGAACTGAACTGAACTGAATACTCCAATCCAAATCCAGGATAGCAGGACACTAAAGGTATGAACCATAGAAGAAAAGATTATCATTATGTTTATAATTCATAAATTAGACTTTACAGTGTTTAATAATTTCTGTTCATCAAAAGACAACAGGTAGAAGGTGGAAAAGCAAGCTATAGACTAGGAGAAGATGTTCATGATACATTTGAGAAAGAATCTGAGTCCAAAATAGATTTTTAAAATATTATAAATAATAAGACAGCAAACCTGGTTGTTAAAATTAGTAAAGATTTGAAAAAAAAATTAGTAAAGATTTGAAGCATTTGATTATGTATATATACATATATATACGTACATATATATGTACGTATATATATCTTCATATGGTCAACACATACATGCAAAGATGCTCATCACCAGCTATCAGAGCAAAGCAAAGTAAGGTCTCAATGAGATACCACTTTACCCCCAACAGAATGTTTACATGTTTGCAATGCACAGGACTGGGACCAGCATTACCAAGGAACAGGGTGATGGCAGAGGTCTTCTACACGGTTGGCTCCAGGGAGGTAAATGGGCCCAATCTCTACGGAAAATTATTAGTATCTACTAACATTAAGCATATACTTATGACCCAGCAATTTTACTCCTACTTAACAATGTAAGAGAAATGAGTACTAATGTCCACCTGAAAGGACTGAACTGGAGCCGATTACACAGAGTGAAGTAAGCCAGAAAGAAAAACACCAATACAGTATACTAAGGCATTTATATGGAATTTAGAAAGATGGTTACGATAACCCTGTATGTGAGACAGCAAAAGAGACACAGATGTATAGAACAGACTTTTGGACTCTGTGGGAGAGGGAGAGGGTGGGACGATTTGGGAAAATGGCATTGAAACATGTATAATATCATGTAAGAAACGAATCGCCAGTCTAGGTTCGATGCAGGATACAGGATGCTTGGGGCTGGTGCACTGGGATGACCCAGAGAGATGGTATGGGGAGGGAGGTGGGAGGGAGGTTCAGGATGGGGAACACCCATGGCAGATTCATGTTGATGTATGGCAAAACCAATACAGTATCGTAAAGTAAAATAAATAAATAAATAAAAAGAATATTCATGGCAGTGTTATTCATTAACAGCCCCAAACTGAAAGTAACCCAAGTGTTCAGTCATAACATAGAATACTACAAAGAAATACAGAAGAACAAACTTTTGCTAGTCACAACATAAATGAATAATGATGAGCAGGTAATGGTAATCATAAATATTAAATATATGTTTTCACTTATATCAAGCTCTGCTGCTGCTGCTGCTAAGTCATTTCAGTCGTGTCTGACTCTGTGTGACCCCATAGACAGCAGCCCACCAGGCTCCCCTATCCCTGGGATTCTCCAGGCAAGAATACTGGAGTGGGTTGCCATTTCCTTCTCCAATGCATGTAAGAGAAAAGTGAAAGTGAAGTCGCTCAGTCTGTCCGACTGTTAGCGATGCCATGGACTGCAGCCCACCAGGCTACTCCGTCCATTGGATTTTCCAGGCAAGAGTACTGGGGTGGGGTGCCATTGCCTTCCCNCCATTTCCTTCTCCAGTGCATGAAAGTGAAAAGTGAAAGGGAAGTTGCTCAGTCATGTCCGACTCTTAGCGACCCCATGGACTGCAGCCCACCAGGCTCCTCCATCCATGGGATTTTCCAGGCAAGAGTACGGGAGTGGGGTGCCATTGCCTTCTCTGATACATGCACTAGCACTAGACTATCCAATCATGTAGTCATTAAACATTGCAAGACAATTTTCTACATCATTATTTTTTTTTAAACTTTCTATGTTGCACTGGGGTACAGCCAATTAACAATGTTGTGATAGTTTCAGGTGAACAGTGATGGACTCAGCCACACACATATGTATATATCCATTCTCTCCCAAACTCCCCTCCTGTCCAGCCTGCCACATAACACTGGGCACAGTTCTATATGCTATACAGTAGGTTCTTGTTGGTTATACATTTTAAATATAGCAGTGTGTACATGTACATACCAAACTCCCTAACTACTCCTTCTCCCATTCCTTCCCCCAGCAACCACAAGTTCATTCTCTAAGTCTACGAGTCTGTGTCTGTTTTTTAAGTTCATTTGCATCTTTTCTTTTTAGATTCCACATAGAAGGGCTGTCATATATTTGTCCTTCTCTGTCTGACTTACTTCATTCTACATCATTATTTTATATGTGCTTTTATTTTGCTTATTTTTGTTGCCTTCTAAACCTAGGCAGTGAAATGTGAGGAGGTTTCTATTTAGCCATTCTCCATCATCTGGGGGCATCCTTTTACCAGGTGAAACACCCATTTGCTTTGGATGGTGTCCTTCCTTGTAACTCAGTTTTGAATAATAGGATGCCAAACTGCAGTGCCACAGTGAGATCCCAGCAATTGGGGTCATCATTGGCTTAATCCATGACTTTTTTTTTGGCTGCACTGGGTCTTTGTCGCTGTGCTCAGGTTTTTCATTGCACTGGCTTCTCTTATTGCAGAGCACAGGCTCTATGGTGCCCGGGCTGCAGTAGTTGTGGTGCACAGGCTTAGTTGCCTCACGCCATGTGGAATTTTCCCAGACCTGGGCCTGCTGTCTCCTGTGTTGGCAGGCAGATCATCATTGGACCACCAGGGAAGCCCCCATGGCATTTTAATCAGAGAATTGCTAGATGTTACACATCTCTGCCTAGAGCTTAATCTACCTTAACCACTCGGTCATGCTGAAACCCTTACTCACCCTGGATGGTTCCACTGAGGCAGAGAGCTGATTTAGATCAGGAGCCAGGCTCAAACCCTGGGTTTACCAACTACTACACTTGTGCTCTCCAGTAAGTCCCATGGGGCTCGAGTTTGTTTTCCTCACCAGTGAAGTGGGATCTAATCTATTACCCTTATGAGTTTGCAGCAACAGTGTAGAGAATGCTTGTAATTTTGCCTTAAACAGTGTTTGACACACAGTCTGTGCTCGACAAACATAAATTGAGTCTAAATCAGTTTAGTCTCTTGAAATATCGCATGTGCAAAAAATTGTTTATTGTCTATAGATTTTACTGACATGGATGGGTTTTACTGAAAAGTCTCTTAACTTCAGCAATAAATTCATCGCTAGGATTTTAGAGGATAAGTTTGCTGTGTTGTGAACAGATGTAAAAGTACCTGCAGCTAAAAGCATTTCTTTGTACATGAAATTAAGACTTGCAGCTACATGCCAAGCAACTCATGAATCAATATCATATTCTTGGCCACCACTTACCCTCTTAGAAGCTTTTTGAAAAAATTAGTAAGTGTAACCAAGAAACTGTTGAACTCAAGTAAATTTTCACTGTGCTGTTTGATTGCTCAGTCTGTTAGACGGATTAAAGGTTATTAGAGAGGGACTGTCATTGACAGTGCTGCTGATGGATCAGCAAGCAGCAAGGCTGCACAGTAATGAAGAGAAAGAAAATCATTCCATACAGGGATTAAGATTTTAATTGGTTTCTCAAGGCACTTACAGACTCTATTCAAGAGCTAGTTTTGAAGTTTAAAAGAATATTGGAAGACTGCAGTCATGACCACTTAGGGCTTTCTATTTTACATTCACAAATATTAATTGAATACATCACTGCTGTCTAAAAATAGCCCAATAAACATTTACCAAGGACATCTGCCTATTAGACTTCTTAACTGAATGCACCCAACTGTGTTAATTTTGGCAATGAATGTGCAAATTGCTAAGCTGGTATAGGGATTCTAAACTTGGAAAGGGCAAAGGTAGGAGAGTAGGAGGTAGTTCTTGGAAAATTAGCATGAATAGGACTGGACTACAGGGGTCAGTGGCTCAAACTCTCTGTGCATCTTTAGTTACTGCCCAGTCTCAATCTGCTTACATGATGTAGGCTCTGCTGATTACAGGTGCCAGCCCTTAACTTCTGAGTTACTGATGCAAAGAATCAAGGACAACAGGAAGCCTCAGGGCCACACAGAGTTCTAGGGAAGCAGGGACTGAGGTTCTAGCAGCAATAGCTGTATCTGCAGGGCAGACTGCCGTGTATATACTGCGATAGTGATATCTGTGCGGTTTTGACTGAATATGTTAGCTGTGCTGCGTGATTTTGGGTGTTCCTGGCTGCATGGCCCTCAGTTTTGTCTTTCACCTTCCTTTGGATTCTGGGGCCTACCAAGAGTATGTCACAAATTCCTTTTGCTAACTAAGCCAGAGTCAGTTTCTCATGCTTATAATTAAAAACATAGTATTTGATTTGAAAAGACCCTGATGTTGAGAAAGATTGAAGGCAGGAGGAGAAGGGGACAACAGAGGATGAGATGGTTAGATGGCATCACCAACTCAGTAAACAAGAGTTTGGATAAACTCTGGGAGTTGGTGATGGNTTGAAAAGACCCTGATGTTGAGAAAGATTGAAGGCAGGAGGAGAAGGGGACAACAGAGGATGAGATGGTTAGATGGCATCACCAACTCAGTAAACAAGAGTTTGGATAAACTCTGGGAGTTGGTGATGGTCAGGGAGGCCTGTCGTGCTGAAGTTCATGGGGTTGCAAAGAGTTGGACACAACTGAGCGACTGAACTGAACTGAACTATTCATTCAATTTTTTAAAAGCCAATGTTAGGATATCAAAAATCCCCATGGACTGGATTTGTGATGGTACATCACTTTGAGTCCTCCATTATAAATTATAAGCTCCTGGGAATCCCCTGATGGTCCAGTGGCTAGGACTCTCTGCTTTCACTGCTGTAGCCAGGGTTCAATCCTTGGTCAGGGAACTAAAATTCCACAAGCCACATGGTATGGCTAAATACATAAATGAATAAACAGCAAACTTCTTCATAAACAAAGTGGGGGAAAAGAAATATGAACAGAATTCATACAAGCTGGGTTTCTTCATTTTCTCCCAGCATCCTATTTTTTTTAAAAGAGTATTTTAACAGAGTAATAATTATTAAGTATACTTTAACAAATTGTTGCCGGATCAGAGAAAAGACAAAGTTCAGGGGTAAAATGGCTGGGTCATAGTGCACATCTGGTTTGCCTGAATTCCTGACATAACATGCTGATGGGAAAATAACATATGGAATATATTATATTCCATAATATTTAGAACAATCAGGTAGCCTGAAGAGAAAGACAAAGGAGACTTTCCCCTTTCATTCTTTTAACACTTATGCCAATTAGTAAATGCTGTTTACTTTGGACAAAACAAGGTGCTAACAATCTGAAGAAACTCAAAGAAGTATGGACCACCTGACTGGCCTTTAAGGAAACACATTTATTCATCTTTCAAATGTTTATTAGACTCTCCTGCATTAGACCTGATGGATATAAAGATCTGCAAGGTATAGTCCTTGTCTGTTGAGGCTTATGCTTAATAGGAATAATCATCCACATGACTAGAAGCCTGTGTGGCCTTGTGACACACAGACACCTGTTAGATATATGTATATATACTTTTTAGCTTATTTATTTTTGGTTAATGTTTTAAGCATGTACAACCAATTACCATAACCTGTGGTATTTTCAAAAGTTTGATACTCATTGCATGTCTTAAGTTTATAGACTTAAGCAGTATATTATATAATTAGAAAGTTATAAATAAATTTATAAAGGCAAAGGTATGTTCCCCAAAGTGGCATGTACACTAATTAAATCAGACATCTAAAATATGGCCAGTCTTTTTAAAATGCAGAAATGTAAAATAACACTTTTTTAAAAAATGAGATTATCTATGCACTTTAAAAATCAAATGTGTTTTGTATCAGAGACAGAAGACAGATATAGGATTGCACTCTTCAAAGCCAATTACCTAAGATTTTTCTTGTTACCTAAACAATAGCGATGGCATCAGAGGAAAATTACACCTGCATTTTAATTGCCAATCTAGTATGAAGAATTGGACATGACTGAGTGACTTCACTTTCACTTTTTACTTTCATGCATTGGAGAAGGAAATGGGAACCTACTCCAGTGTTCTTGCCAGGAGAATCCCAGGGACAGGGGAGCCTGGTGGGCTGCCGTCTGTGGGGTCGCACAGAGTCGGACACGACTGAAGCGACTTAGCAGCAGCAGCAGCAGCATTAAGATAGTTCTGTAAAAAGGTAACGCAGTTGAAAGACTTCCAATCTCCAAATTAAAAACCTGCGAGGCCCAGATTAAAGTATAGAATATTGTAGATAAAAATAAAGATACAACTGGTTTACCGAATGAAATCAAACATTGCTGACATTTCTATGAAACTTGGAACTACTAAATTTCATTTCTCTAAATATTTCCATTATTTTTTTCTTAGTGGTATGAATTATCTCAAATAGCTTACAAAGCTATTCTCTACAAAGCACTTTTGTTTGCTGCTGTTCAGATAGAACAAAAACTTTTCCACATTAACTTAACAATATATGTATTTTTGTTATAAGATTTTATCATGATGGATAGCTAACACTTTTTTCAGTAAAACAAAACAGTAAAATATTTTTGTTCTATCAGCACTGCATCTTAACCATGTTACGTTAAATACAAAGAACCAATATCTTATTTGGCTATGATATACTGAGTTGGAAAAGAACTATAATTCTCCTGTGCTTCTTTTTATTCTCACACTACTGTCATATTCATAACATGCCTGACACTTCTGGTCGTGAAATGTGAGGGCATTTTCCCTACACCAAGCAATTCTCCAGGAAACCAGGTGGATTTACGATTTAATTCAACTGTGGCACTGTCTACCTGGAGATAGTGTCAGATTCCACTAGTTAAGGGCTCAGTCCCATAAGACTGCTCCCAACTTACTTCAGATACCAGTCCTAAGTCCCTGGGTCTCCAGGTTACCCACAACTTCCGACTTGGCTACAAACAGGAGGTTCTCACAGATCTCTCCTTGTTGTGCTGTGCTAAGTAGCTTCAGTTGTGTCTGACTCTGCGACCCTATGGATTGTTACTTGCCAGGCTCCTCTGTCCATGGGATTCTCCAGGCAAGTATAGTGGAGTGGATTGCCATGCTCTTCTCCAGGCTCTCTCCTTAGGTACTATTAATTTACGAAAGTGGCTCACAGATCTCAGGGAAACATATTTACCAGTTTATTAAAACATACAATAAAGGATACAGATGAACAGCTAGATGAAGAGATGCACAGGGTGAAACCTGGGAGGGTCCTGAGCACAGGAGCTTCTGTCCCCATGAAGTGGGGTGTGTCTACCTACCGGCGTGTGCATGTTCACCCCCCTGGAAGCTCTGTGAGCCCCTAACTCTTGGGATTTTATGGAGGCTTCCTCATGTAGCCATGGTCAATTGCTAAATCCATTTCCAGTCCCACCCCCCTCTCTGGAGGATGGGCGGTAGAGATGAAAATTCAAAAATTCTAATCATGGCTTGGTCTTTCTGGTGGTCATCCTTCATGCAGAAGCCAGCAAGGAGCCCACCCAGAGTCTCCTTGAAAAAAGTTGCTCCCTGTGCTCTTACCACTTAGGAATTTACAAAGGTTTCAGGAGTCCTGTGTCAGGGATCTGAAATAAAGACCAAATATAGATATTTCTTATTATATGGCAAAATATCACAGATATATTTTAAATCTCTTATTAGAGAGAAAGCCTGGGAAGAAAATGAAGAATTTCTTGAAGTTTAAAGGTTGCAGAACCCCCAAAGACAAAAGCCAGTCAAGTGGTTTAGCATCCTAGAGGGAGGTTAAAGGCACGTAACCTTCTTAAGACCTGAGCCAGCATAGGCTTCCCCTCTTTCTAGGTATTGTACTGATGACAAACTGAAATTATAGCGGAGTGATCACAGTTCAGGTATACAAAAATGGAGTTGGGTGGCCATGTCCCTAAACTACTGAGACATGTCCCTTCAACTACTAAGAATTGAATATTCTTTAAACATTCTTTAAACCAACCCCTGGATGTGTCCCACATCCAGGGACACAACTAGCAGCTGCATTTAAAACAAATCCTGCCAACTGCAATCTTATGTTCTCAAGGTCTCCCCTTACAGCTATGCAACTATTTCAGACTTCAACCAATCCTTACTTAACAATCACCCTTACTTCTTGCCAGCTCCAATTATAATTCTTAGTAAGTAACTCATGTAATTAACTGTAACCTTGCAGTTTTTGCCTTTAACAGTCTCTCATTTTGTAGTCTGGCAGAACACAATTCAAGTGCATCCTGGATCTGTGTGTCCTAGGAGGCAGTCCTAACAAACCCCAAATGAGCATTTTTAAAAATTTCAATCAGGTCTCAGTTTCTAAAATTAGGCTAACGGCACTTTTGCTACGTAACCCCTCTCTGAGCTTTAGTTCCTTCACCTGGCAAATGGGGATTAATGCCTATTTCATAGGACTGCTGTGAAAATTAAATTTAAACAGTGAGTGTAAAGTGTCTGACTTATAGCAGGTAACTTAACAAATATTTATTCATTTTTCTTTTCCCTTGGAGCTTAAGATCTAGTTGGGATGATCAGTGGTAAACCCATGATGAGGTAAAGAAAAATTCAAGATTTAAGCCACAATTCACATTCTTTGAGGTAGCTGGAGAAGATGATTTTAATGTCCCTTCCAGCTCTAAACATCGATTATTCTATACAAGCTCTATGAGAAGTGTCATGGGATGCTGCATGATGAATTGGCAGTTGGGAAATGCAGACAGTAAGAGCTATGAGGTCAAAAAGTGAGTGACTGCCCTGGGCTGGAATGGTTTAGGAAGACCATTAAAAAATTCTGAGCTGTCTGAGCTAGAACAAAAGCCCAATCCAATTAGGAGAATGACTGGCAAGAGTTTAATAATAATACAAATTCAGGCCAAGCTGAGAAGAATAAGAAACAGAAAATATTGTAGAGAAAGGAGAAAGGAAAAGGCAGTGTCGGCAATTTGGCTTCTGAAACAGAGAATATTAAGCAGCTATCAGGCTTTTCATCCTTGTAATAGTCTTAGAAGGTAGCTGTAGTGTATTAGTCCTGCTGAGAACCTCCTGTAAGTGAAGAATCTGTTAGAAATGTGGTGACAAATAATAGAAAATCTGGCCAATAGTGGCTTACACAAATAAAGTGGTCTTTTTTTTTTTTTNGGACTGCAAGGAGATCCAACCAGTCCATCCTAAAGGAGATCAGTCCTGAATATTCTTTGGAAGGACTGATTTTGAAGCTGAAACTCCAATACTTTGGCCACTTAATGGAAAGAACTGACTCCTTGGAAAAGGCCCTGATGCTGGGAAAGATTGAAGGCAGGAGGAAAAGGGGATGACAGAGGATGAGATCATTGGATGGCATCACCGACTCGAGGGACATGAATTTGAGTAAGCTCTGGGATTTGGTGATGGACAGGGAAGCCTTGCGTGCTGCATTCCATGGGGTCGCAAAGAGTTGGACACTACTGAGTGACTGAACTGAACTGAACTGAATTAAAAGCCCCCAAAATATGAGTGAGTGTGTGTCCACGTGTTTGTGTGAGCAAATGTGTGATTTGACAAACTGATGCTAAAATTTTAAAAAGAGGCACACACTTTGACATGTGTGAAATTACATATGTAGTAGTTTATTTAAATAATTAAATAGAGTATTGCTTGCTTATCAAAAGGTTGAAAGCAACCTATATGTCCTTTAATAGGATATGGGTAAAATAATTCTGAATCGTCCACACAATGGAAAACTTTGCAATCATGAAAGGACTAGGAAAAAAAATCAATATACTGATACGACTTCAGTTTACACTATTAGGTTAAAAAACAAGTTGCAAAACAAGTATATATTGTATTAGCATTTAGAAAGAAGTTATGGATATATAAATATTTATATAAGGATAAATACTTGTATGTCTATGTGTTTGCAAGGACATATATGTATGTATGTATACGTACATTATGCACATATATAAATAAGCAAACTATCTCCAGAAGTGGTTCAGGGTAGTGTTATCAAGGAAACATGGAGATTACTTTTTTTGTCCTTACCTGCTACCCTCAGATCCATGACGGCCTCTTCAGAGGTGTCCCCATCTTTAAAGAAACAGTGGTACTCTCCCCCATCGAGAACACTGATATTATGGATCCTGAGGGTGACTTTGCCTTCTCCTAGGGTGCCCTTCAGGAGTACTGTGCGCTTCACGTAGTTGTAAGTGCTTTTTCCAGAGACTTCTTCCCCGTCCTTGGACAGGTAAACCAGCTGCCCACCTGCATGTGCTCTGCATTCTGCAGTGGGGACAGCTGGCGGCTGAGCTCCGCACGGCCAGCCACCAGGGCCACCTGCTGGCTCCTGGAGCTGCTCACAGTGAACTGCTCTGTGGACAAAGTCGGAGATCAAGGATTTATTCTGAAGGCCACAGGACAAAGCTTGGCCTAGGTCCCTCCGCTCTGGACACATTGGCCAAATTCCTAGTTCTTGATACCAAGTCCTTTCTGACCCTAGAACTGTGCTCTCAAAGACATCTTCACCCTGACAGCAGCGCTCTTCTTTCACACTCTCTCACCCTTGCTTCCTCCTTACTTCTCAGGTCCCAGCTTCAATGTCAACTTCTGAGGGAAAAAGTTTACCACCACCCACTTAACATTTCCCCTAGTCATATCTTCATAGCACTTCTTATTACTGATGTTTTATTTTTTTTTGTATTTATTTATTTTTTTACACGAACTCCCAAACATGAACCCCCCTCCCACCTCCCACCCCACATCATCCCTCCAGATCTTTATTTTCTCTTATAACCAACTAATATGTAAGCTATATAAAAACAGAGTCTCTATCTTTTAAAAAAATGCTCTGTATTATCCCCAGTGCATAAAACATTGCCTGAACATGGGAGGTACTCCATAAATATTTAACAAAGGAATGTGAATAGCTTACACTATTGAGAGGAGGGATATAGACCACTATGGCTGAATAACAGCCTTTACTCATCAAATACACCAGCTGCTTTTTTCAATATCAGTTTTTGGTGCATAAAGGTGGCCACAAATTTTCTGATGCTCCATCCATGAACAGAAAGTGCCTATGTCCCCGCCTTTTAAAACTGTCCTCTGATACTGTTTTGCTCAATAGAACATGGTGGAAGACTACCTGTAATCTGGGTCTGTCTTAGAAATGAGCAGGTCTCATTTCTTTTTTTTTTTTTTTTTTCATTCTTTCTGGAAGCCATCAGTAGCCATATACAAAGTCTGAAGACCCTGAGACCATCATATCAGAAAGGCCATGTGTTAACATGCCAGTTGATAGTGCCAAGGGATCCCAGCCTTCCAGCCTACTCTGCCAAAATGCTAGACATATGAATGAAGCCACCTTGAGCTCTTTGAACCACCCTGCCCACAAGCTGAATATACAAAGAGACCTCAGTCTATCACGTGGAACAGAGGATTCACCGAGCTGAGCACTGACTTGAATTCCTAACCAACAAGATATAAGATATAATAAAATGGTTACTTTACATCACTAATCTTGGAGATAATTTGCTATGAAGCTATCACACAGCTCTTCCCATAATCTTACTTCTCTCTC
Organism: Oreotragus oreotragus; assembly: GCA_006410675.1. Classification (NCBI taxonomy): domain Eukaryota; kingdom Metazoa; phylum Chordata; class Mammalia; order Artiodactyla; family Bovidae; genus Oreotragus; species Oreotragus oreotragus. Next base: position 304,151 of record SJYX01015322.1, on the reverse strand, counting down.
TTTTCAAGTATACCAAATTCATTCATTTCTCTGCCACCAATGTTTATCCTTTTCACTATAAAGTATCTGAATTATCAGACTTAAGGTCTATTCAAAGAAAATTTGTGAACAGCTCCAGTTCATACCAACTTCTTTATCTGAGGCCCTACTAAACTTGCAATTCATATACCACATAAATGACCATGGTTTGTTCTTACACATAAGGAATCTATTTATTATGATTTGTCAGTGAGAACTTGAGGCTCCCAAAGGTAGATGTTGGACAGGTATCTGTCTCCTCCTTGGCACATCACTGTTTTTTTAAACATATGGCTAGTTTTATTTTGTTTTGTTTTTCTTTTGGCCACAGCACATGGCACGTGGGACTGTAGTTTCCTGACCAGGGATCAAACTTGCGGCCCCTGCAGTGGATGTGTAGATTCTTAACCACTGGACAGCCGGGGAGGGAAGTCTCTCTTTTTGGCACATCATAGCAGCGCTGTGGCGTGGAGCTGGGGCTCAGGAAGACACAGGAATTAAAATAATGTCTTATAAGTTGTTTTAACACTCATTGCTATCCTCAAGACTATAACAGAAAAGGTAGAATCTGAGGACAGCAGCGGAAAAGCTTCCTCATTTCCTTCAGTGTCCTTTATCTCATTATTTTCCCTTATAGACGTAACATACCATGAAAAAGAAGTAGATAACCCTACCTGAGGGGAGTAGTACCATGTAAGAGAATGGCTACAGAGTATCCAGTTACATAGGAAAACACAGGCTCCATCACACCTGGAAAATGAAATAGCAACTGTGGGTAACATAGGAAAATAATAAACAGAGACAGTTTTGAAATCCTGCCTTTTGAGGGAATTCTCTTTGATGTGCCACTGAATAACTTAGCAAACCACAGGTGCCAGACCCACTGAGATTAGGCCTTTCCCTCTTTCTTTCCTGTGCCTTTCCTGTGGCTCATGCCTTCATTAGATGACTACTGTGGAGGGCAGCTGTGGTAGACAAGAGCATAAACAGCGCACAGAACTCAGCTGCGCGCAACCCGGATTCACTTGGCCTCAACTGCATCTTGGCTTAAGCCACTCACTCGGAGCCCTGTCTGTTGACTCTGGTGTGGCCTCACTTCCTGATGGAAACACTCGTGTGCCTTCTACTATGNTACAGAACTCAGCTGCGCGCAACCCGGATTCACTTGGCCTCAACTGCATCTTGGCTTAAGCCACTCACTCGGAGCCCTGTCTGTTGACTCTGGTGTGGCCTCACTTCCTGATGGAAACACTCGTGTGCCTTCTACTATGGGCAACAGGCCAGTTTTGGCAAAACATTCATGATTCCTCTATTACAGGCAGGGTCTGCCTGGATCTACGACCTTCTGGCTCCATCCACTACTTCCACATTCAAAGGAAATGCCACATCAGAGAGGTGGGATCTGGACTCCCCACTAGCTGCCCAGAGGGCCTGCAGAAAAAAGCTCAGCTATAAAAGTGTGCTAACTGCCTGGCAGAAAATCTTGGATCAATCAGATACCAGAAATAAGAAGTAAGATTGTTTTTTCTTCTCCCAATATTATACTCAAACATGTGGAAACCTGATCCACGATAACACTAGGACTGCAAACTGAAGAAAGAATTGCTGTTCTGTGAATGGTGCTGAGACAATGCACAGGAAAGCAGAGCTTTAGAATCTCCATTCACACCACACACAGATCAAAGACACGAACGGGAAAACGAAAGCTATGCAGATATTAGACCGCTTTGTAACAAGAGACTCTTCATGTAATTGGGATATGAGCAAATTCTTCAGGCTGAATAAAATGATGGCAAATGTTAAATTCAACTTCATCAAATTTAAGTGTGTTTATATCAAAAGATGTAAAGAAAATAAGTCCTGATAAAGAAAACATTTACAACAACTAGAGCTCAAAAGGCTCAGTATCTAAAATGTATTAATTAATCCTTGCCATTCAAATTGCTGGTTGTCTTTTTAAAAGACAAATCTTTCCTTACTTAGAGAGACTATCCAACGTTCATTGAGTAACTTGGGCAAATCAAAGATTATACTTTTCAGATTCCTTGCAGCCAGGTGAGCTATAGGACTGATTTCTAGTCAATGTGATGTAAACAGAACTATAAAGAACTTACTTTAAGCCTTAAATTCAGAAGAGAAACCTTCCCTTCCTCTTTACAGCCAGACTGAAGCCCATCCTACGGCTATACCTAAGATAGAAGCTGGGCCTTGAAGTGAAAGCCACAGGCTGAAGATGGAGACATACGGATGGCTAACAAACACAAATGTCATTTGAATCTGCCTTGTAGTTCCTTGCCAAAATCTTGACTAAAAACAGGTGGAATCACATATCAGTTGAAAAAAGAGGGGTTCCAGAGGAAAATTTGTTCCCTCTATGGGAAAAAAAAAGCACGCAAGTAAAAACTTAGGATAATGTCTTTGAGATATTGGGGTGCAAAGTATTTCTTAATAGAACCCTAAAGTACAAACTGTATGGGAAAAATTAATTTGACAACCTTATATATCTATGCCAAATTAAGGACAGTATAGACGAAGTTAGCAGATGTCTGACATGACAGTATGATATTTTCAAAGCCTAATGATATCAAGGGATCAACACCTAGATAGGAATGCCTGCAAATCACAGGGGAACAAGACGAAATCTGACAAATAATTTGTTACACTGTGTAAATAAGAAATCCACAAAGGGTAGAACTGACTATCTAAACTTGTATCAAGAAATTAATAATCTTGCTAGTAATCAGATAAAGGCATATAAATGCAAAAGGAGATATAATTTATTACCCATTAGATAAGCAAAATTAAAAAGTTGGATAACACTGAGTGCTGACAAGGATTAGGACACTGGGCATGTGGGAGTGAAAATAAACCCATCTATTCTGGAATCTCTTTAAGTGTTAGTTGCTTAGTCATGTCCAGCTTCTTGAGACCCCATTGTAGCCTTCCCAGCGCCTCTGCCCATGGAATTCTCCAGGCAAGAATACTAGAGTGGGTACCCATTCCCTTCTCCAAGGGAATACCCTTTCTGACCCAGAGATTGAACCCAGGTCTCCTGCATTACAGATGGATTCTTTACAGTCTGAACCACCAGGAAAGCCACTGGAATCTCTTAGCAGCATTAAATTAAGGATTTAAGTATTTATGACATATTGAGTATGCCAAAGCCTTTGGCTGTGTGGATCACAGTAAACTGTGAAAAATTCTGAAAGAGATGGGAATATGAGACCACCTGACCTGCCTGTTGAGAAACCTATATGCAGGTGAGGAAGCAACAGTTAGAACTGGACATGGAACAACAGACTGGTTCCAAATAGGAAAAGAAGTAAGTCAAGGCTGTATATCATCACCCTGCTTATTTAACGTCTTCTTCTTCTTCTTTTTTTTTTTTTTAGCTCTTTATTTTTTATTTATTTTTTTTTTAGTTTACAATACTGTATTGGTTTAGCCATACATTGACATGAATCCACCATGGGTGTACATGAGTTCCCAATCCTGAACCCCCCTCCCACCATCCTCCTCATATCATCTAACTTCTATGCAGAGTATACATCATGAGAAATGCTGGGCTGGAAGAAACACAAGCTGGAATCAAGGTTGCCAGAAGAAATATCAATAACCTCAGATATGCAGATGACACCACCCTTATGGCAGAAAGTGAAGAGGAACTCAAAAG